>JAAOAY010000342.1:0-99429 GCA_013396255.1 Fusarium sp. NRRL 25303 | reverse complement strand
GCAACTACTACTGGGTTTACGATCAGTCATGGGAATTGTTGCGGTCTCAAAGAAGAAACGAGGCAGATACATTCAAGCAAAAAGATGTAGATGCGATTGATTTTGACGCATTAAACTAGCGAAACTAACTGTGATCTGGCGTTCTCGTGAGAGTCATTCCAGTCCTGTTGGCCTGTGAGATCCATCTTGTCTAGTCTATAGGAAGCCCCAAACTCCTGGTATCAATAAAAAGCAGAATACCACCACCACCATAACGATAATAATACAATAGAGGAAAGAAATTGCGGCCCCGAAAAGCAGGAGTCATTACAAAGTGAATGTTTAGTGACGACGGCCCTGAGGAGAGCTACGCGTAGACTTGCGATCCAGGCGTCGCACAACAGCACCAAGAACAACCTTGAGAATCCCATCTGCGGTCAAAGCCTTACTATTGTCCGAAGTAGTGGAATTCCAGGTTGCTGTATCAACCATATCGCGAATGCCCTGGTCAGCAAGGTCGTCGTCGAGCTCACGCAGAGCCTTGGTAGCACCAAGCTCGTTGCCAACCTGGAAGAACTGGATGCCAACTTGATGAGGAGGAGCCTCGATCTGATCAAGCTTCCTGGCGTGGTGAACGATGATGCCCTCTGGGTCGTCCGTGGGACATCCGTCGGTGATGACGATGATGTTGACCGGCTTGGTCGAGTCAAGGTTGGCCGCACGACGGGAGAGATGGGCGACGTAGGGCTTGAGAATGCTGTGAAGACGAGAGCCCGTTGGTGTTGCTCCGCGGGGACGGACGGACTCGAACAGACGTTGGACCTGGTTGGCGTCACGGATCTGGAAATATCCACCGGGTGCCTGAACTCCAGTTCCGGCGGCTGGAGATCGATGGTTCAGGAAGTAGACGTCAATACCGTCAGGGTCGTGAGAAGTACAGATCGGGGCGATAGTGCTCAGGGCCTCTCGAACCTCCCTCCACGATCGACCAGCCATGGATCCAGAGTCGTCGATGACAAAGATGGTATCGAAAGTAGATAGGAATGCATATTTGTCTTCGGCACTGGTGATGCTTGACATGCTAGGAGCCGGTGAAGCTCCACGCTGAGGAATATCGAGGAGAGGAGCGGTACTTTGGGAGGACTCATAAGCAGGAGGAGCCTCCTCGGGGACATCGAGGAAGGGGTTGTTGTTCTTGGTGTTTGTGTTTGTGTTTGAGTTTGAGTTGCCCATGTTGAGATGAGTGTGATTCTCGTCGGTGGAGGACTTCTTGGTTGAGAACTTATCCTTGATGCGGCTGAACATTTTTGGTGATGAAGGTGAAGCTGCGTGGGGCATGTCGCCGAATGTGATTTTATAAGTGTTTGGGTTGAAGGTTTGAGCCGAGGCTGTGAGTCACGCGCGTGTTCTTTGTCGTGAGACGGAAGCTTGTTCACGAAGTAAGGTGAGTTCAATGATGTGAATGGCTTTAAATAAACTTGTTGTTCGGTGGTGGTGGTGGTGGTGGTGGTGGTGGTGATTTGCCTTGTTCGTATTGATTGATAATAGTACCCAGGTAGGTAGGCAATCTGGGGTGCCCATGGCAACTCTTTATATTGACCATGATGCATGTCGATGTTCAACAACACAAGGCAGAATAAATGTCGTTGCTCAAGGCAAATGTAACTATCTCGATGGTGTTTTCCGTTCCATTGCCCCTGCACTGCCTTAGAAGGCGGTTTCGCCATTGTCACAGCATTGATTATGTACGTGGTTCGCCTTCTGGGCCGCCACCAGGGGACAAGGCATTCTCATGTGACCCCTGTACAGCCCCTGGGCGCAGCCTCCACCCCCACTGTATGCACAACACACAATCCACTTACAAGCCGACAGCTGGCCAATCGCAAGTCTTTTTGACGTGGCTCAGCCCCGCCATGGATCCATTGTTAAGGTCGTTCCATGCTGCTGGATCTGCCTAAGGTACTCCGTAGATCTGACAGACTGACAGACTGACAGACTGTTAATGACAGGTTGGACCCTTGCAAAAGCTAACTTAATAGTTTGGCACAGGATGATCCATTCGAAATTATAAGGCATATTATAATGTCAATCAAGTCCTGAGGCATTCTTTACCTCATGCTTGGGAAAGTCTAAACAATCACTGTCTAAAAAATATTTCAACTCTGCTCCCGGCTTATTATGATATAACCTCTTGTTGGTGTGGTGCCTGAGTGACCTGCAATTTCTCCGATCTAGCTTTCAAGAGGTTTCTTACATGCAGTTCAGACCAATTAAAATACGTGTGCATATTGTCCCTCTTGCGGGGTTATCCCTGGCGTTGAACATTTGACGAACCATCCTGCACATGGATGCCTCGTGCCATATTGAGCCTTGCCAGTTCAACCTTGTTATGACAATGCCAGTAGGATTGGCATAGCATTGCATGGCATCGCAAGTACAAGTGTATCTTTTGTAGATAATCACCTGTTGTATACTTTTCAAGTATACTTTTCTTTGCTAAACATATTCCCCTTTGCAGCAATTGACACATTGCGGATATTTCAATGTTTTGCGCAAATGCGCAAATGCGCACTTAGACAACACCCTAGATCACTGCAACCATCCATGCGGGCCAACAATTAGTTACCTTGTCTTGTCAGAACACTGCGATATTCTCTCTTCTTTTCAAGTCCAGGTGCCAATCCAACTTAAATGTACAAATCTTGATGTATATTTCCACAGAGGCTCAACCGCTGATTGTGGTTGAGCCAATATCTGCACTAGGCTCTGCGCCATCTTTCTATTTCAATCCGTCGAGACTATTGCTTATCTTCCACTACTATGACTTTCTGAGTTGGTCTCGAATACATTTACAATATAAACCCCAGGCTTTCAGCTTCCCGGGCCCAGTGCAACTCTATGCACCTCTGTGACAGCTAGACGTAGAGATCTCCAGGCAGTCAAATCTTTGAGCAACAAGTATACGAGATGCCTGCGCTTCTCATGTTATCAAAATGGTGTTCAAGGCTATAGCAATGCGTCTTTTTGTGTTTGGATTCGGTTCTTTTCCCGCGTGAAAGACACTCCACCGAATGAAGCTTCTTGACACGCCAACACAACTTCACATACTACGACAACGCACGCTGGTGAGCCCGGAGCAGCAGTCTGAATGTCCGCTTGCCCACCACGTTGGTGCTAACGCTGGCAGTTATCAAGCATCAACAAGCCGTGAAAGATCTGCCAAAGAGCACAGGTCAGTGAAATGAAATTAAAAAGAAGCTACCAAGAGACCTATTACTCCAGCGTTCAGAAGCCATTCAGTGGCTAACCCCCAATCTTGATGATACCACGGAAACTATAATTTTTTGTTATGATAGGAGGCTCTGATACTATCAAGTACTGTTCGACCAAGTACTGCTCAGGAAGGCTGTGCTGAAGTCCCCAAGCTGGCGGTAGAAATGTAAAAGCTTCGAGAGTGAACGTTGGTGAAGAATTTGAACTGAGATGACGGGACCTGATTATTGCAAAGTGATAAAGGAATGCATTATCAGCCCATTCCCTCCAGAGTTTAGGCTCTCATGCATGAACTTAGACTAGAGTCATCTCAAGATAAGGTTAATTGAGACGATTGATGGCCACCCCCCTGGTTGATCCTAGCGATTTCTCGTATAAGTGTCCCTTGACCTTCGGAGCCACATAACCAGCATTCTCATGCTTGTCATAGCCTTCAAAGAAATGGAACACCTAATGCGTAAGTCTTCTTTTCCAGAATTATATTTTGAATCTTATTCAGTTCCAGCGAGTGTATCGACATCGTCTACTATTAACAAAGTATAGGCCAAAGTAAGAACAAAAGGAAGAGGCCACCATGAATAAAAAGAAAAGTGTATAACGAGGTCTAACCGCACCCGCTAGATTCCATGAAAAAAGGTTTCAAAAGATTCCCACGATTATCTCCTCCAGCAGTCCATGATATCCCTCCAACTGCTTTCGAGGACGCCGCTTCTTCCAATACTTTTACCCAGTAATAAGTCTCATCCCCTCCGGAGTCAGAGTCTTTAAAAACCACACCTCATACGCCGCGTCATGCAGTAAGGGGAAAACCCACAGTCTTCCCCTCCAATATCCCTACTTGATTGCTCCCTGGCAAGACAGAGCATGTTGAAACAGGCTGAGGACACAACTTGAAACAAGCTGCTTTCTCAGTCACAAAAAGGTAGCTAGCAGAATCTGCTAGTTTTCATATAGTTTAACAAAATGGTCGTCCTATCCCATCGAGCTATTATCGAATTTCAAAGACACCATTAGAGGAAAGCCTGCAAGATTTAAGCTTGCTTGGGCTTGGGGCGAGGGAGACCCTGCTCTCGGCGAGTCTTGAGATCGATCTCGGCGAGGCCCAAGCTGGCATTGTAAAGCTGAACGCAGTTGATGAACTGCTTGAGGAACATAAATGGAAAGCTAACCCCGGCAATTATCCAAGGTACTGTAGAATCCATCTTGTTCGCACGTGCAAGCTCGAGAGCAGCAGGGCTGAAGGGGTCGGGAAAAATCTGGGCGAGGATCGAAGTGTTGACTTGAGCACCAGCCTGAAGCTCAGCACCGACAGTCTGGATGGGCTTGATGAGGTAGGGCGAGACAAGAGGAGACGAGAAGCACAGGAGGTAGAGAGCGATGAAGAAGAGCTCGTTGAGGGCGCAAAGGGCAAAAAGGACATTCTGGGCGCAATCAGTAAATAACACAGATGCCAGTGTTTAAAGATGCATACCTTGTTGGTGTAGTAGAGGCGCAATAGCCAGTTCTTGCTCTCGTCAATGCTCTTGTGGCTGGCGTTGGTGCCTGAGACAACAAGGGTAGCATACATATGCATGTAATGGCTGGCAAGGTCAAGAGCAATCAAGCCCTGGAAAACAATGGCCCATCGAGGGAAGGCGGAGGAGAGGAAGACAATAAGACAGGCTGTAGTACAGCGATCTGTGACCATATCAAGAACAGCGCCAAAGCGAGTGGACTGTTCGTAGATACGCGCGGCGTAGCCGTCGAGGGCATCGAGGAGACATGAGACGCTGTAGAGGAACGAGCAAGTACGAGGATGGAGGGGCATGTAGTAGAGTGACGCGATAGCAAGGACGATGCGCGCGTAGCCTGAGCAATCATTAGCGAGCCTTGACTTGATTTGGAGAATGATTTTTCCTTATCATACCAATAATGTTGGGGATGAAAAGGAAGATGTTCTCGCGAGGGGCATCGTCCGAGGCATCCGCGACGCCGTTGGCAGACCCGTTACCGTTGGATCTGACTTCAGGCTCGGAATCAGAGGAAGGGTTTTGGGCCTTTGCGGCCTGTCGTCGAGTTTGTGGGCTCATGGTGTCAATGAGGTTTCGTTTTATTGTATGTTGAAGGTGAAGCTTCGAGTTGTCGTGATTATCAAGGTGGTGTGGCTTATCATGCAGCGGCGGAGTTTGGATCGAGATAACGGACAGAATCTGCGAAAGGGGCAGGGATTACTCGGCGCTGTTGAAGCTATCGAAGAGGCCAAAGAGAATTTATAGGTACTAGGGTTTGTCGCGTTTCGCGAGAGGCTAACAAAAGAGACTCGTTGAAGATGTCAGAAGGAGTGGACGTGAAGGAAGAAAAATAGAATCTAGGAGGAAGCTCCAAAAACTGGAATCGAGTCGAGCGGAGGAAGTCAATGGGTGATGACGAACGGCGGAAGGCAAGGTAAGCTTAGGTTAGAGGCTCCCTTTCCATGAGATGCTCCCGCCAAGCGAACAACAGGGGGTGGTTTTTCGGTAGTCTCGGACATGTTTAGAGCTTGGCCGTGTGTAAATTCAGCGGCTTGGTGTGCTGATTTGCCCGCTTTCCACTGGCCGAGAGCTCAAATTTGCACCAGTCGCAGATTGATCCCCTGAAATTGATATCCGCTCATGGCAAATTGTCAGCTTAGAAAGAGGGCGCCTACTCCACTTTCAAGGTCAATTTCTTGGATGGATATTTGCCAATGATGAACAACTCATCATCTCACTATCAAGACGTATGATTTGCTCATGAAAGTCTCGAGATCCAAGGCTGCCAGTCGCATTGATTGTGAACGTGACCTCGGCTTGTAGAGACAACATATGTTTTGCCATGTCATGTCATGACTTCAGTTGTCTCATCGAGACATCGAGTTATATCCGGCTAACATGCGTCGTCGAGACGTCGCACTGGTAATAATGCAGGACAGATAGAGTGGTGATCACTCTAGTCACTCTGACATGGATTAAATGCATTGGCGGCAAAATGTTCAGATCACGGCCCCTATGATTGCCGCGGTCGTGGTTTGTATAGATTAAATTGAGCTTCAAGAGGCTTCAAGTCCTAGCACAATATATGTATTTAGTGCTTTTTCTTTGGCTCCTTATGATCCCTTGTAATGACAGCTGGTTCTTGATGACCGTGAACCCGGTTATCATGACACCTTAAGCCACAGCAATTGTCATTGAGATCAAGACATATGCGCGGTGAGAGCATTAGACTATTAAGGACTCATTCGGTTACTGACATTGTCTTACGGACCCTGCAGCCTTATTAAGGAATGCGAGTCAACATATGGCACTATAAGTTGATGAGTAAATCCGTGGCCTTAAACCCGCGAGTCGAATACCCCGCGCTTTGTTCAAACACTCAAACACCACGCGGACTCAAGACTGCAACTCTACCGGTGGAACTGTCTATTCAGCTGGGTTGACAGCCTCGCTTCAACAGAGTTCGACTGGGACGGACTATTGTTGCCAGTGGCTGAGCAATCATGATATTATATGAGCGACTAATCCCGAGTATCCCTAGGACCCTGATCTTGGTCACAATTCACACCAATATGCACATTGACACTTCGACGGCTCAGTCCAAATCTCCAACTCGTTTCCAAACTCCAAAGCAAACACTTTTATGATATCTCATATCTAAGGTCTCTGACTTGAAGCCCCAACGCGCCTCGCTTCGGAACGACTCCCACTTCCCGTACCGTCTGGACATATTTCTTCGTAGCTTTGGCTAGAACTGTGGTAGTCGCGCGCCAAGCAGTATTGAATTGCTTGACTCTGTGAGCCATGCAATCAGTCTGATTGTGGCGGTCGACTAGACTCATTAGTTTGCGGGACTTTCAACTGCACGTTGACAAAGGCGGCAGTCGGTAACTGAAGTGTTCCCGAGTTGTCAATTGTCGCTTCTCACTGGCATGAAAAACGACGAATATCAGTCGGTTGGTGGTTTTACGAGCTGCAGACACGCCAGAGGTCTGAAAGTTCTAAATAGACTCAAGGGAGCTAGCGACAGGCGTAGCTTAGCAGAAAGCGGTAATCATTTCAAAGAGCAATTTCCAGAACAGTCCTCCATCTGTTGCATTAGGTTTTCCCGACTGTGATAGATATTCGGGAGTTCCGGAGAGTGGAGGGACTTACGGCATAGCCGAGACACCAGGCAGTATGTACCGTACAGTAGTGCGGCACGCAGATGGGACCCTTGTTTTGCTAGAGGAGCTTGTTGAGTGCTTGCTTTGGGGTATGTATGCTGTAAGGTTAACTTTGCCAGGGTTCAAGTGTAGGAGTCTTGGTTGTCACTCGCGGGCGGGAGGCTAAGAGAGGCAAAGTCTGGGGACGGCGGATCCTGACCCTGCCGACGATCTTGGGACGGTCATGATGAAGAGCCCGAGCTTGAGACTTGATAGTCTGGGGGAGGCAATTTGTCGTGGCTAGCTGGGCTGCCAAGGTGAGCAGGGGAGAGGTTAACTTAGACAGAGCTCTTAGCTTGGAATAAGCCTCCATCAGAGTTGACAACTAGTCGTTGGTGATAAAACGGCGGTGCCTTGCAGCAGCGAAAACCAAAAACCCCATGTCAAGTGAAGCCGCTACTGCAGCTAGCTCACCTCACTGCCGGTTGCTCCGTTCCGTCGTTGCGTCTCATCACAAGTGACAGATACTTTAGCAGCGAGTCTCGGTGCGTACCGCAATCTTATCCACCGGCAAGCTATTGCCAGGGTTTGTATTTGTGCCAGTCGGATTCAATCCAGGTACTCAGTTGAGGTACGCCAGGTACCACGCCCAAGGATATGGGCTCTCTGTATCGTCCCGTTTTCCCGTCTCCTCGTTTCGGTAAGCTGTCTTAGCTTCGTTAGCTACTAACAACATGTACCAGACAGGCAGGCAACGCACATCTGGAGACGGTCAGGTTGATGCAAAGTCACGTACCTGGGGTTCTGTGGATCTTGACGTTGTACTCCGTGAGTTAGGTTAGTTGTCATGTCACCCTTAATCCCTCGCTGGCTCCGGCTTGAAGGACCGCTGAAACGGGTGTTTGCGGCAATAGTGTAAATGCCGTATAACCCAACCAGGTCACTTGGAGGTTTTGGAAACTCAGAGTGATGACCGTATTCTAACCGCCTCATACCTGAGAGATGATCCCTCTGTTGAGCTTGGTGATGTTCTGTGTTGATACATCACCTGCAGCCAGGTCAGTATCGTAAAAGCCATCAACTTTTTGATACATAGCCACTCCCACGGTTAAAAGCATCACTCCACCATGGCAAAGCCTCCCGCCTCTTGGGCTGTCTTGAACAGATCATTACGCCAGGATTGGTTGTGATCATCTCGCCCTTATTTCTCTAGTCCCTGATCCCTGATCCGCAAAGTGCAGCGAAGGCCAAACCCTACCCGGATAGCCAACGTTGGACCTGGTCTCGACAACAGGTGTACGGAGAATGCTTGTTCAATTCCTCTAAAATCAGATGATTTTTGGGGTTTCGTGTCTTTGTTCATCCACCAAGCTTGTCTTGAATTGGCTTCTCGACTTGTCCGTCTTAGTGCCCCCCCACGATACACGTCACTGACGGTATGGATCTAGGTATGGGGGCATGGGTCCTAGGGCTAGGAAGAATTTGTTTCCATCGGTGGTGGTGATATGGTCAGGATGAGGAGAGGATGTGGTTTTTTTCTTCCAGTTGAGCATTGTTTCACTGAGCAATGGCGAATAGATAGAGGACTTGTAGACAAGGTGTAGACATGTAGTTATACATATCGGATTACTTCCGACCAATTCCCCAAAGAAGGATTTATTTGCTTGCCGTTTCAATTGGCTGGTTCTTCCTCACAGAGTCTTCCACTGCAAAGATGGATGGATGGGTGTCAGTCCTTGGCCTTGTCCACTCCGGCTAAAAGAGAACTACCAGGATAAGTTTGAGTTTCAAGCTTTGGATCGTCCATATCAGTGCCATTCTGGCCATTTTCTTTGAATTGCTGTCAAACATCCTTGCCCCTGTTCCTGTCTGAGTACATACAGTAGTGCCTCTACCTAGTGCGTACATGTTGCATTTGCCGCCTGTTACAGTAAAAAAGAGACACTCTTGTTGATCCCTGTTTGACGCCACGCCTGTACAGTACCTATCCTCCAACCTCCGGATGCCTACCTTGGTACTTACTTTCTGGCTGCGTTTGAGCCTCGAGCCTTAAAAGGTGTTAGCTTGTTATGAGTCTCGAGGTTCAGGCGCCCTTTCGCTTCATGTTGGAGCTAAGCTAAGGTACCCTAGCACTAGCACCTAACTTAGGTGGTAGTGACCCTCTCGCCTCACCTTCAGTGCCTTTTAGTTGGTTGGTTCCATAGGTCACTTTTGTTTAAGTCGAGCTGTGGATCGTCACTTTTCACTTTTTACCTTTCACCTCTCACCTACAGTCTCTTCTTAACTACCCCCATCCCATCCCATCCCGTGTCATTCTGCGAAAGGTCTTTTACTTCAAACCTCTTCCTCCTCCTTCCTCTTGACTCGCTCTCTTTCCTCTCCTCTCTCCTCTCCTCTCTCCTCTCCTCTTCTCTCCTCATAATTCTCCTCCCACTCCCGATCGACATTCCACCCATTTACGCCTCACATCGGACGACACTTTCAGTCGAGACCCATTCGGCCGAAGCTAATAAGATCTTCACCCCTCGTTCCTATCTGTGGCTCTTGTGTCCGTTTTTTTCAATTCCCCCCAGCTTCCCCTCTATCAAGCGAAACCGCCACCTGCGCCAGGTTGACTAGATCGTTGTGAACTTCTTTGTGAATTGGCCTAGTCTCGAGGTTGCCCAAAACTTGCGACTGAGATCCACATACGATTTAGTTAGTGTACTTGAACTCGCTCCCCAGTTCGGGTCACCGTCTTTTCCGATACCTTTGTTCATATCAAATTGATCTTCGAACAAGCTTTACCGTATCATGTCGCCGCATCCTACCCTCAAGGCGACTTTCGCCAGTCGAGCTGAGACAGCTACCCATCCTCTCAGTCGACATCTCTACAAGCTCATGGACCTCAAGGCCTCGAATCTTTGCCTCAGCGCCGATGTCGCAACCGCTCGCGAACTGCTCTACTTCGCCGACAAGATTGGTCCCTCCATCGTCGTTCTCAAGACGCATTATGACATGGTTGCCGGCTGGGACTTTGACCCTAGGACAGGTACTGGTGCCAAGCTCGCCTCACTAGCGCGCAAGCATGGTTTCCTCATCTTTGAGGATCGCAAGTTTGGCGACATTGGCAATACGGTCGAGTTGCAGTATACTAGTGGTGCTGCGCGCATCATCGAGTGGGCACACATTACCAATGTAAATATGGTTCCAGGCAAGGCATCGGTTGCATCTCTGGCCCACGCTGCCAACCGATGGCTCGAGCGATACCATTACGAGGTCAAGACATCTATCAGTATTGGAACCCCCACCGCCAGTCAACTGGACGAGGATAGCGAGCGTTCAGACAACGAGAACCAGAAGGACACGCCGGAACCTGCTCGCGCTGACAGCGGCCGAAAAGGTAGCATTGTTTCCACCACCACCGTCACCCAACAGTACGAGTCGGCCGATTCACCGCGCCTCGTCAAGACGATTCCTGAGGGCGATGAGACGGTATTCCCCGGCATCGACGAAGCGCCGATCGAGAGAGGCCTGCTTATTCTGGCACAGATGTCGAGTCAGGGCAACTTCATGAACAAGGAATATACACAAGCGTGTGTAGAGGCCGCACGGGAACACAAGAGCTTCGTCATGGGCTTTGTCTCACAGGAGTGCCTCAACACAGAACCCGAGGATGACTTCATCCACATGACCCCCGGCTGCCAATTGCCCCCTGAGGGCGCGGATGAGAATGAAGCCATCAAGGGTGATGGCAAGGGTCAACAGTACAACACGCCACAGAAGATCATTGGTATTGCCGGTGCGGACATTGCCATTGTTGGGCGCGGTATCATCAAGGCAAGCGATCCCGAGGAGGAAGCTGAGCGATATCGGTCCGCGGCATGGAAGGCTTACACGGAGCGGGTTCGTTAAGAAGCGAAAACGACTGGAAGTCGGGACGGCCTTGAGGTTTTTCGCGCGGTAGACAGACTGCACTGGAGTTATCGAGACATCTAGCGGGTCTGACGTGAATATCATGACTACATGCAGTATCCATGGAGTAACTCACTTACAAGAGAAATGAGACTTGGTTCCCTGATTGGGAACATCATCTAAGCACTAGACCTCCTCATACTGCATAAGCGTGGTTGCTCTATACAGTACATGCATCAATGAGACCAAGTTCAACACAACATTACGAGAATGATTATCGGAAAAGATACGAAATATATATTGCAATGGCGAAATAATTTGGTTCCTTGCGTGTGCTTACAATGCACTTCTTGTCGACGGTTAGAGCCAGCTAATCCACTCCAACCGCGTATTTCCATTTCTTCCTTCAATAACGTGGGTCCATTCCAAGATGCACAGGGCTGAATTCCATTCTTGTAATGGATGCCCCACAATCAAAGTGACGCCGTTTTCTTGGAAGTCCGGAGTTAAGTGAAGAGGACTTTGAAAGCTGATCCTCGTCCGCCGAGATCAGCATAGACCTTCCCATACTCCACCTTAATATTGACCTCTAGTCTCCAAGTTTCTGGATCTCATACTAGGTCCTTTACCATAACGTTGCATATTTGCTCCTAATTAGTATTCCCAAGTGATCAATCATTCATATCCGTTTCCGAAGAAGCCGACATGACAGCAGCAACTGAGGATGCTGATGGTCCGCGTCTGAGGAAGAGAAGACGTATTGTCATATCGTGCAGTGAATGCCATCGAAGAAAGCAGAGGGTCCGTAACTATGAGACTATGATACATTTGTCTGATACAAGAAATATTTGACTGAATACATCTCTAGTGCGACCGCGAACAGCCATGCGGCAATTGCAAATCTCGAAACAAAGAGTCAGCTTGTATTTATGAAACAGGAGCTCCAACGGCCAAACAGAGCAAGCAAACAACAAAAGCATCGCCGACTTATTCGGATACATTCACTAAACAAGCCGAGCCATCGCCACCACGGTCTGTTGACTTATCGAATGAAAGGCTAGGCGAGCCTCTGTCATCTAAGGTAGCTGACTGGGGGTACGCTCACAATGGCGCGTCTACCATGGGTATACTCAAACGCATCGAGACTCTCACAGACGGTGAGGATGGGCCCCCGGATCTAACATCTCGTGATTCCTCTGGGGGCTCTCCCGGCAAAGAGCTTGCGTTGAGGGAAAAGTACAAGTCTATAATTCGACAACTACCTGCCCGGAATTACATCGAAAAACTCGTCGAGATGTACATGCGCGGCTTCAACTGGCAGTACTACCCAATCGACCCTGACATTTTTTATGCGCAGCTCGACGAGTGGAACTCGTTGCCGTTCTCTGTATTCTCAGATGTCGGTCCCCGCGGCTTGAACCCTGAACTGCGAGCCTTTCCGGCGGTTGTATTTCAAATCATAGCGACGGCCCTTCTCCTGTTGCCTGAGAAGCCAGATTCCACATTCGACTCGCTCAAATTTGCTGGGGGCATGAGATTCGAAGACTTAGCTGTCGAGTATAGCGAGTCAGGGCAGGCAGTTCTTGACCTTTTGGGGAAGAAGAACTTGTCTCTGTCTGCAGTGCAAGCACAATTTCTCAGGGCGTCATTCCACAAGTTTACGGCAAAGGTTACAGATGCAGTAAGTACCTGTTAGGAGATGGTGCCTAGAGAAGCGTCGACTGATGTTGGGTAGTGGCACACCATCGCAATTGCGATTCGCGATGCTCAGGACCTAGGGATGCATCGTGACAGCTTAGATCCCAGACCAAAGGGCGCAAGCACCGAGAGTATATTAGAGAATCAATGGCTGATTCAACGGAGGAGAAGGATTTACATCCTGCTCGCCATCTGGGACCTCAACTGTGCCATGATTCTTGGACGTCCAGGAACCGTTGACTGGAATCAGACTCTTCCTACACCTCCAGTTGACGCGCCTATACCTCAAGATCGCACCAAGATGCCAGTGGTTCCTCGAAGCGAAGATGATCCTCCTACACCAATTACTCGACTCTTGTGGAACTACGAACTCTGTGGGCCTTTGCGGGCAGTTCGGAACCTTGAAGTCGACGGTTCATACCCCATGGACCCTGCAAAGATTGATGAGATTCACCAAGGTATTTTAAATCTCGATAAGAAGATTCCTGCTTCCTTTCGAATGGAGAACCCTGATACACGGTGGGACCACTTACCAGAGGCGCACTGGTATCCAGCAAATCGATTCTACTTTGCGAGTCTTCATGAGTTCAGTAAGATGGCTCTTCATAGGCCCTTTATCTTCAATCGCCTTGAGAGTCGAGTAGAGGCTATTCATGCGAGTCTGAAAACTCTCGAAATTCAGAAAATGACATTCGAAGGTCTGCGCCCAGACTCGTGGAGGAACTTCATGTTATTTTTCGCTAGTTTCGATGCGATTGTACTCCTGGCATCCGTGTATATCTTATTTCCACGTGAGCACACGGAATACACCGACAAGACGATAGAACACTTTCAATGGACGATCGAACGGTTTTCGGCCATTCAGGAACGCAATCCGTTGGCCAAGTCGGCTCAGGGTGTGCTAAGAGCTATTGTTGCTCGGTTTAAGAGAGCGATGAACAAAGCCCAGGCTGGTTCCTTGCCATCTCTAGCTCCTAGCTCCTCGGCGGGATCGATCAAAGCAAACGCAGTTTCGACACCAGGTGGCTCATCTTTAGGCAGCGGTGAGTTTCCGGGGCGGGACTCGACATGGATAGTTCCTTCGGTGGACAACCTGAATGCAATGGCCCCTTTCTTTCCGACAGGAGATCTTGTTTACAATGACCTTACAGCGGGCCCCGGCATGACTATGCTTCCTCTACCCCTGCAAGGTGGCCAAGGAGATATTGGCAACTATTCCATGTGGCAATTTGGAGGTGGATGGGGAGATGATACTGTTTGGCAAATGCTGAACCAGTTCCCTGCTGCGACGGACGGGAGCATTCCCGACATCATCTAGGGTCTTGAAAATGCCAGATTGTCGAATCTTGTGCTAGACTCACCGTGCAAACAGTGAGCGTGTAGGCTCTCCTTAATTTCACAATAGACGGTAGTCTTCTCTGTTTCGTTGGTTAGGATTGGCTCACAGCTTGATTTCACATTTGACATTTTCCAACACTTGAGGAAGAACTAATTGGAACATAGATGAATCAGACTCAAATACTTGATAACTCAGAAATCGCCAGAGCCTGATTTACTGCCCCAGAATAAGCTGCCTAGGCTGCACAGATTTATGAGGGTATCAAGGCAGACAGCCTGTCGTATCTCACAGTGCCTGATAAGGTGGACTACCTTATATTCTCCATTTATACGAATGGTCGCTTGAAGTCTAAAGCTACAGCCATTGTAGTACAGGATAAAATGGCAAATGCCTGAATGAGACAGTATGCCTCAGGGCTCGCCAGCTCTGGCAGTCCATAGTGGCAAGGCGTTCTAGTCAATGCAGTTGCACGCGTACGGCAATAGGGGCGGCTCTTGATTGGACAGGTAATATCTTTGACACGCGGAGCATGTCGCTTGCACGGGTGTCTGCATGATCAGGCTGAGGGCTTGAGACCCACGGATAGGCTGTCGGATAGACGGACACTGCTGTTGGGGGCCTCAAGAGCCGATATTGGTCTGCTGCGGTACCTACTGTAACCCGAAAACCAACGCTGTCATTATTTGTCTGCTGTGGTGGTGGCGAATAGTGAAGTCCTGTGCTTGATTTACATACGGCTGGATGTGTTAGTCGCCGTATGTGAAATAACATCCACCGGGGCGTTATGCGCAGGTCTTGGGGTAACTGAAGATTATTCAAGTTCTGTGTGAATATAAGACCTGGATACCTAGCCAAAGATGTTTTTGGTCCATAGAAAGATCAGGAAATCATAGAATACATGTTGAGCAAAGTGCATGAGTGTCTTTGAGGTCCCGTGTTTTTGTCTCAGCGCTAACCGTAGATGAATCAATGAGATGACAAGGCGTTTTCCAGATCAAACGGTAACTACCTAGAGTGGAGTTTGACTATATGTAAGGCGAATCGACATAAAAAGCCGCACACTTGCACAGTCACACACAATTAAATTTGTATGCCGAAATATAAACAGATTTCAGGAGAAGAGAGAAACGAGAAACCAGGATTTCGATTTAGTATTGGCTTCCTAAGTCCAACATTTCGCACCCAATCATATATTCACACCTGGAAAGATGGAAGTACCTTTTGTAGTCTTTTCCATTGATTTGTGTCGTCGTTTTATCAATAGGTGCGAGGCGTGAAATTTGAGCCAATCAAATTGACCCGGGGTTCGATCTTTCACCTTTGGCGCGCGTCTCCACTGTGGATCTGCACCTGCAGCTTGCATGGGCAAGGCCGTGGGCTGATGATCCCTGTCTCAGGTCTGCTTAACTGTGATCGCTGGCGGGAAGGAGCCAAGTGTGCTATAATAAATCGTCAATTTTAGTACCCAGGTATGAAATATAGCAGATTACCTGTGAATGCAGTTAGTTCCCAGTTACGTTCCCTTTTCATTTGCAGATTTTAGATTCGTGCATTTCAGAAATCCGCAAATTTACTTTTATCATAAGATTTAATTCCGTTTCCATGATACGTCCTTTTGCAAGACATTCAAGTCCCGGTTATAAATAAGGCTGTGCTTAACTTTTATGTCACCACATTTAGCCAACCCAACTTCGGCTTTTATCGAGGCAAGGTCGCAAGGAACACGACGTTAAAAAAAAAAAGTTTTTGCGAAAAGTTGCACACCAAATCTAACTCGATCGCATTCAGTTGATTGATATAAGATCAACGTCAACGTCATCTTCTTTTCTCTCTCAACGATTTTCCGTCTCTGATTCGACCCGATCAAAGTAGCTTCCGGTTGCCAATAACGGTGCCGAATCAAGAGCTCAGCTCGTTTGATTGCTTGCTTGCTTTTCTCGGCAACTGAACTCACTGACTCTTCTTTCCTCGTCTCATCTCCCCCCAAACGTGCATACTACCTTACCTTACCTTACCTGCCGCTACCTCCCGTTGCCTTTCGCTGCCCTGCCCTGCCTTACCTTACCTTAGGTACCTTACCTACTTTTATACTCGCACTGCGCTGCACTGCACTTTCCTTTCTCCCACCCCCATACAACCCAATCCCCTTGCGCCGACGGAGAAAGGGTACCTACCTAAGATATCTACTACCTTGCCTTAGGTACTTATTAGGGTGTGCAGGTTGTTGGTTTGGTGCGTGCAATTACAGGGCCAACAGCTGATCCTTTTTCTTTCTTCTCCCATTTATTATCCCAACTTTCTCATTATCGAGAAGTCTGAAACGCGCCTTTCACCAAATCGTGTCTTCGCGCTACAGGAGACCTCCAAAATGGCATCCAATACTCAAATGAATGACTTGGTCAGTCGATTTAATGCTCTCCAGGCTCGAGAAATGCCCGAGCAGAAATATATCAAGGTCTGAATTCCGCCCCCGGTACTTTCTGCAGTATCCTCCTTGTGACTTCGTATTGTCCGATCATTTCTGACTCTCATAACAGGACCTTGTAGAAAGAATGCATGCGCTGCAACAAACAAATCATGTCCTCCAAGAAAAGCTTGCCGACGCTAACTTGGGTTTGAATCATATGAGCCAGCTCCGCAAACTCTATGAAGGCACTCGATTGCAATGTGAAATGCTCACTTCGGATCTTAGTCACATCAAGGTGCATACATGTCGCTGTGCGCACAGAACGCAGAAGCTAATATGTTCAGGGTGTTAATAACTATGTCTATATAATCATGGACGGCAATGGACTCATCGTACGTTCGATCTCGTCTTGTCTAATCTCATCCAGCTCGCCTTCTCGAAAGGTTGTCCATCGTGAAAGAAATCCTCGCTAACTACCATGCAGTTCGATAATCGCTTTATCAAGCAAGGCCGCGAAGGTGGTAAGCAGGCGGCGCAAGCTCTGCATCTCGCGGTAACGAGGCTTTGTCCTAGCCTGCCATCTTCGTTCGAAATTTTCTGTGACGTTCTGGTTAACATTGCTGAGATGGGCCGGGCCCTTGTGGATGATGGCAGCATTGATGACCCAAGTCTTTTTCATGAATTTGCTTTCGGGTTCACAGAGGCCAAGTCTTCTTTCAACTTTATTGATATTGGCTTGAATAAAGGAACACTGGTTCGGAAGATCCAAGGTGCGTCCAACGGTTGGTGAAATGATCAGAGACACATTTGACTGACGTGCATAGAAACGGCAACGTGGCATCTGGGATGCTATAACTGTAGACACGTCATGTTAGGCATCGGCCATGGTGCCCAATATGCTCCTTTTCTGCGCAGAGTTAACGAGGCCGGGGATGCCAGAATGTGCGTCTCCCTAATTCTGGGAGAACCTATGGTGCGCGAAATCGAGGCCTGCGGCAATACTGTTTACGCGCTTGACGGCGATATCTTTCGCACGACCAAACTTGTGGATAAGACTTTGATAGAGAACCCGAGTGTGCAGCGTACCGAGGCGACTAAACCAGAGGGTTCACCGGTAGCTCGCGCTGCAACAACACAAGCAGTATTGACGCCTGCTACAAGCACTTCATCCATGTCGCCTCCACAAACTTCCTGGGCCAAGATCACGAAAAGCGCCACTCCTCCCCCCAAACTGACCATGCCCCTGCCTCCCAAACAGGACAAGACCAAGCTCGCGAGTAAGGCACCTCCTCAGCCAGCTTGGAGCCCTGGGCCTCGGGGCCGCGATCCTCCCATCACAGTTGGCATTCCAGCCATGGAAGATATCAAGCGTCGTGAGGACTCGGACAAACTTTGCAACAATCACTTTCTCCGTGGGCCTTGTACCAGAATAGGTGCTTGTACTTTCAACCATACATTCAAGCCGTCAAAAGAGCAGTTGAAGGCACTCGCAATGCTCGCCCGGCAGAACCCCTGCATCAACGGACAAGACTGTGATGTCGACGACTGCATATATGGGCACAATGTGAGTTCTTTCAAATTCCAAAGCCTTTGTTACTACTTGCTGACTTCGCAACTGCAGTGCCCCAATGTAATCAATGGAGTATGCACTCGGTCACATTGCAGATTTAAGGTCGACGGTCATCCCCCGAATACCAAGTTTACTAACAGCAAGATACACGAAAACTAGCTGCATTATGTGTAGCGTTTACAACAGGTTGCACGGCACTCGGCTGGCACAGTTTCGGACTTGATCTGGTGTACACTATAGTCGCTTCGTTTTTCGATCACACGTTTTTAATATTCATTATACGAAGGGCTAGGAAGTTCTACTATGCCTATGACAGGCTTTGCTACGGAACGGAATAACTGGGCTTCGATAAATTGATTGACTTTATCATCGTACTTTTCAAGTTGCCGATGTGTATTTCTTCATCCTTGGTGAAGCGCCCGGCTTTTGGTGGTGTTGCATCACTCATAAACTAAATTGAGGGTCTCATAATATTCACCTTTCTAAATGCTTCATATCTCTGGTTCATGCCCCGATCTTGATGTTTATGGCTCTCTAATTGCAGATCTCAAGCCCTTCTGCTTCTCATGCGAGCGGTTGCCAAAGGTTACTCTTAGCCTAGGCTGCCTACTATACCTAGAACTGTCTCAATGTCACTTCGGTTGTCACTTCGGTTGTCAATGATGATCAAATCTCGGATTTTCTGTCTTTCCCTAGATAGCCAGATAAGTTTTTACTTTATGGAATTCTTGTAGTTAATAACAAAGTCTACCACTCTTTTTGCCCCTGTCTTTCTGACCCTTCATTTTCGTACCAATAGGAATAACTGTCGGTGAGCTCGGTGAGCAACACAACTTTACCTTAAGTACCTATACCCCACATTGAGGCTCATCCCACACCGGGCTTGGGTGAACTTCATGGGCAAAGTGCCACCTTCCATGTCCCACTTGTACCCCATGTCTCTCAACCTCACCTCAACCGTTACCGTCCTGAGTCTTTGGGCCTCAATTGTACACCCCCGACGAGGAGCCTCGCCTATATCGAGCTCGGTGTTTTCTCAACTGCTGGAGGATACTGACACTTACCAAACGTCCCCCCAACTTTACCCCTCCTCCTCATCGTCCTCTGGCAACCCACCAAAACCGCAAAAATGTCCCACCCAAGAATAGAAGAGGTGTCGGACAGCGACTTCGACTCTGACCCTGCAGAGGCCGATATTGATGATTTCGCCGACTCCGATATCATGCGCCGAGTCGAACCCTCAGAGGCCGCTCCTAAAACAGTTCCCGCTGCTGCAGCTCCTCCTCGTCAGATGCCCGCCATTGTCCCCGCCGATGCCCCTGCTGGTGGTACCATGCCCGCCTCAGCCGATCGATCTGCCTACGCCGATTTCCAATGTCTCTACCCTGTGTACTTCGATGCATCACGATCCCGCGCAGAGGGCCGTCGTGTGGGCGCAGAACTCGCTGTGAAGGATCCCCTTGCGCGAGAGATCGCAAACGCCTGCTCGAGACTACGCCTACCAACACTCTTTGAACCTGAAAAGGTGCATCCGAAGGATTGGGCGAACCCTGGCCGTGTCAAGGTCGGATTGAAGAAGACGCCTGGCCACCCTGTCAAGAACAAGCATCATTTGTATCGTCTTGTTGCTGAACACCTGCGCGAGAACCCTACGACCGAAGACAGCCCCGGCCTGCGTGTCCGCATCGGAGGCCAGCTACAGCCTGAGGCTGGTAAGCCCTACCCCAAGCCCGCTGTGCCGCGCGGATGGAAGATGGGCGAGTTGGTGCCGTATCTAAGTGCTGCTATGACCGGTGGTGGTGTCTCTGAGAATCTGTTTAAGGATATGATGAAGGAGATGCAGGGTGGCGGAGACCCAATGTCGGCCCTCATGGGTGCACAAGGAGGTGGCGGTGAAGAGAGTAGCAGTGGTGGTAGTAAGAAGAAGAAGGATAAGAAGGGTAAGGGTAAAGCATGAGGGGATCTATTGTCCGGAATGTAGGAGGGTGCCATGATCTGGGAAGGATAGAGATACCCAGCGATCAAGCATAAACAGATGAACAAAAAAGATGAAATGATTCAAGATTCAATTCCTAAAAGCCCCTGAATGTCAGGGGGGATTTGGCAAAGCTTGCTTCTGCTATGTAGATTTGCTATTCGTTCTCTCATACCAACAAAATCCACCAGAATTGATGAAAGACAAAGACGAAATCAAGGGGTATGTAATATTCTATAATCATACAGCCAACCGGCCCTGCAGAGCCTCCCATTCCTGCGATCCCACGATCTGGACACCCCTTCCTGAGCCTGGCACAACCTTTCCGTCGACGCCGGGCAACTTAATACGTAGACGAGCTGCTGTGGGAGTCTTCTTTCTCCGTTCAGCGTTAGCCGTTTGCCCTTGGAGAACTTGTGCCTTCTTAAGGACCGACTCCTGCCAGGATTCCCAGCTTGCATAGTCCTCCATCTGCTTGGCTGCGTGATACTGCGGCGTTGATCGCACAGGCTTCCAGGCGAGCTTGTCTTGGGGCAGGGAAGAGAAGTCGTAAAGGGAGGCGGAAGACGCCATCTTGACGAGCTCGCCGAGGACATCCTTGCCTTCGGCTGCGATCATGTTACGGCGCTTTTCAGCGACAGAAGTAGGCTTCTTGAGTGGCTCAGCAAGCCACTCGTATTTGTGTTGCTCGGATGTACGGGCCCGGCGATTATCCTCGCGTAGATATCGAACTGCAGACTGCAGACTCTCGATATCTTTCTTGAGAGCATCCATCTCGCGAGCTGTGGCAACGGCTCGTTCCTGGCCTGCCTTGGCTCCAGCAGCATCTGCGCCATCAGCGTAAGCACGGCTATCGCTAGCAATCTTCTTCCACTTATCGCGCTCTGACTCAAGATTCTTGAGCTCACGATCTTGCTTCTCAATATCTTCCTTGAGGCTACCGATCTGCTGGCCTGAAGCCTCAAGCTCCTCTTGCAGCTTAGCAATGCGATCAATGTTAGCTTGGGCATCACGCATTCTGGACTCGAGCGTCTCGATCTTGAGGACAGCAGTGCTGAGATGCTCATCACGTTGGGCGATGGTACGGCGAGCCTCGCTATGCTCCTCTTTGAGGCGACGCAGCTCCTCCTCCGCGTCGACGGGGATGGTCTTGAGAGCCTTGAGCTCTTGCGAACGCAGTCGCCAGGGCGCAGGAGTGACGTCGAACTCTTGAACCTGGTCGAGGTCGGTAGCAAGTGACACCATGTCACTGATTTGAGTGGTGACGGCTCGCAACTTGGACAAATAAGTAGAGAACAGGTCCGACTCGCTTGATGTGCTGACAGATAGGACTGTCTTGTAAACAGCAGTTTGTACTTCTGCATAGGTGAAGGGTTCAGTGCGGCCCTCGTCGGCAGTGAACAAGCTGTGGATGCCGAGACCAATCTGTCGTGCTAGATCGGCAAGCTCTTGCGTCGCCTCACAACATTGCTCAAACGCTTCGTTGGTGTCTGGCAGTAGAGACAGAGATCGCGTGCGCAAATCCTGGAGGGCCCGGACAGCCTTGGCAGCGATGACCTTTGTGCCTCGAGTATGAGTAACAACCGCCTCAGACTTCTTCGCGAAGTGCTGAGCCAGCTCATCCTCCTCGCTCTCAGCAGGAACCACTCGTTGAACGAGGCCTCGCACGGTGGTAAAGGAAACGGCTGCGGAGTCAAGGTGGCTCTGCATGACCATGGCCTTCATGTGAAGATCGTTAGCATAGTTAGGCAGGCTGTTAGAGATGTGCACCTCTCCCAAGTGAGAAAGGAGGGCAATGGTACGATGCAACTCGTCTGCGCAAGTCTTCTCCTTCAGGTCGTCGCGGCGAAGACCGTCAATCCAGACATTCAGGGCTCGCTCAACAGGTTCTAGCTCGTGCAGTGCGTTCTGGTACTTGGAGAACTGCTCGATGGTGCAGTGCGTCATGTCGTTGACGAAGCGATCGCACATAGTAGACACCCAGACGAGTTTATCCGAGGCATCACATCCAGCAAACACATCGTCCTCGTGTCCAGGATGAGGCTGTCCATTGAGTCGTTCGCGGATGAAGCTGTTGAGGAGGTTCGCTTTGAAGGCCACCCGACGGAAGCGAAGCAGAGAAAGAACGGAATCCTGGTCCTCCTTGTAAGTGTCGGGGAGGAATAGCTTGACCATCTCCAGGTGTTGCTCTGCTTCCTGGGCGTCCAGTCTTCGTAGTTCGAGGTCGATAGTCTTGACTTGAGCCTTGGATGCTGAGATCTGAAGCTTCATGTTGAGATCCATCATGGCCCTGGATCGGTCGTTGAGTTTCTCTGACTCGCCTTCAGTCACAGCTTGTGAGGCCTTCATGTCGTCCAGGTCGCTCTGTAGACTTGTCACCAGCTCCCGGAAGCGTGAGAGGGTATATTCCATATCCTCTAGAGACTCTTCTTGCTGGGCAGCTCGTCTAGCCTGCTCAGCAATGACACTGTCCTTGAAGTCGAGTTCTTCTTGCATCTCTTTTTCGTTTTGCACATGATTAATCTCGAGCTCGTCGTTGATCTCCTTCAGGCTCTCAAGATCATCAATGACAGCCTTCAACTCTTCGATTTGTTCAGACATGCTCATGTTGCGCTCCGTTAAGTCTTCAATCATGTCTTCAGCACCAAGCGCATTGTCGAGTTGTTGACGTAAATCTTCCACGGCACTTTCTGACTGCTCGAGCTTTCCGCGGCACTTGGAGAATTCCTCCTTCATAGTGTTGAACTCTTTAACGTCTTCCTCGAGCCCTTTAATCTGACCTTTCAGTTGTTCCTCTGTCTCCTGAGTTAGGTCACGTAATCTCACAAGAGCTTCCCTGTATCGTTCGTTCGTCCGTTCCATCTGCAACCAGCTTGAAGTTGCTCGTTCTTCGGGGGCCATTCCCTTGCTGTACTCTTCGTTCTCTTCCCGCAAAATCTCAACTTCCAATTCCATCTCTTCGGCTTTCTCCTTCAGGGCCTCCAGCTCGGCCTTCAGAACCTCCGCTGTTTCTTCCGCCATTTCTCGGTCAAGTGTTGCTAGTTCTAATATGCTGTCGTGCTCTGCCTGGAGCTCTTCAACAGAATCAAGTCGCATTTCCGCCTCTTTCAGTAACTTCTTCAGCTCAGCATTTTCCTGCTGTTGCGGTTGGTATTTTTGTTGCAGCATTTGGATGACGCTCTCGAACTTGTCTCTCTCGCCCTGGACTTTGTCAAGTTGTTTTAACTTGTCTCGATCTTCAGCCCGTTTGCGCTCTAAAACCTTCAACTTGGCCTTCAGGTCTTCGATTTCTCGACTTGCTGCCGTACTTGCAGCAGGACGGGGTCCGGTTGTCGTAGATGAAGGTTTTCGTGCTGCAGGGGGTGTGGTTGTTCGCGATGAAGGTCCACCTGTAAGCTTTTCAAGCGCCTTTGTTCTAGCTTGAACAGGGCTCCTGGGCTGAGGTGAAAGAATGTCCCCATTATCCTTAATAGGAGAAGCAATGTCATCTCTGTCCGAGGAGCCTCTTCTTGCTTGCGAGTCGACAGATGTCCGTCTGGCTGCTGAGCTTGGCCGTGATGCTGGCCGAGATGCTGGTCGTGGTGGTCCGGCCAAAGACATGCGGCTAGTCGTTGTCCTCGGGGTTGCGGATGCAGCTCTTGCTGTGCCCGACGAAGTAGATACTTGTCTTGTTCGAGCAGTGGGTGGAGGAGGACCCATAGATGTTCGTGGTCCTCCAACTGATGGGCGCGACTTTGCTCCGACGGAAGGGGCGCGCGCATTTGATGGTGTTCCTGTTCGGGATACAGTGGTGCTCGAGGCGGCACTCAACTGCTTTGTGGGAGATTTCGTAGGCGACTTGATCCGGGTTAGCTTTCAACTCAACAGCTGTACCACAGCACCTACTCTTGCAATGCTTGTCGGCCGTGAGACTCTAGGTACTGGGCTAGGACTGGGAGCATTGAGACTCTTTCTTCTACCCAAGCCTGCATCCCCTGCCGCACTCGAGGCTCTACCTGATGTCGGTGCGAAGCTGCTTGGCCTTGCAGCAGGCTTCCGAGCAGTTGGCTTTGGTGTAGGTGCTTGTGCGATAATCTTGGCCATCACAGGTTTGACAAACATGCCATAGCCCATGGGGCAATCAAAGTAACGCTCGCCCTGAACACTTCCATCGTTTTTGCCCGTCTTGGTCTCCAGCTCAACGCCTATCCATTCTCCGACCTGAAAGTGAGTTGTGCCCACGAAACGAACGATGGCCTTGGAGCCATCGTTTAGTTGGACAGTCTGCCCAGGCTTGAAATCCGGCATTATAAGGTGTTGTCGAGATCGTAGGGCATCGTGCCGGCACCGCTAGTACTTGAGGTGTTCTTCAACGGTGTCGAGGGGGGGCGTCGTCGGCCTTTTCTTTGTCTTTGTTGATGCTGTCTCCTGAGGCGCGTACAGTACTAATTAGACGGGAGGGGAGCTGTCTGGGTAGGTAGCGCGTAGTGGAGCAGTACTTGAGTTTGGTCCCTAGAGTCGGAACGCGTTTACCTCCCGGATAAATTACGATGGCGGCTGTCATTCCCGGCGTTTAGCGGTTAAGGTACGTACATTTGCTGCAGGGGTAAACTCAAACTCCACCGACTTGCAGGGATTGGATATCAATACCTTTAGTAGTTATAAGGGTGCTTAGCTTCAGGTTCACTTGGAAGACGTCAGGTGAACCTAGGCCGAACAAAGAGAATAGAAAGATGCTCATTTCTTCGGGCTATAATTAGCATTTCAGGTCATATTCTTTGTCTGTTTAGTCTCCGGACTCGGCTCAGACTATGCTCATTATTGGAAGCGTATGTAAACAAACAAACAAACAAACTAAAAACAGATGTGAGAGTATTGACGCCACGGACTCCTACCTACTAATCTTTACATGTTTACTCCCATCCTTTGGACAGGAATGTGATATTAGCTGAACCAACACATGTTTCCTCCAAATAAACAACCCCATCAGTTATGCGGTGCTGCAAGTTTTATCCTCAGATCCAGGTGTAGCCTTGACAATGTCCTTTTCATCGCCCACTTCCAAAAAAGAATTATCGTATTTCGGTCATCTCAACATGCCTTGTCGAGTTTCTCTCTGAAGCTCCCTCCCCGTACCCATTCAATGACTTCAAAAACAATTCGTCGTTCAGTTGCATCATCCAAGTCTTTACCCACCGCAACACGGACAACCATGAGCCCCTTGTATGAATCGACCGTTCCGCACTTCGCGATCTCGTCCTCTAGACTTGGTTTCACGTAGACAACAAGGTCGGGATTGATGGTACCGCGCCAGAGGGTGGCCATCCACTGCCAATGGTCGATCGGTGCATAGGCGTCCACGATGGGTATCGTACAGGCGAACGAGTCCGAGAGAGTGAGGCTGAATCCTTCCTTAACAAGGGCAACCGGTATCTTTGAACTACCGTTGTCATCCCGTGATGATCTGGAGGCATTGTCCTCTTCAACTGAACCACGTCGCGAAATTGGTGAATCTGAGTCCCTCTCGCGCTGTGAGCCACGTAGCGATTCGGGTTGGCTGGTGATGTGTTTTACCATCTCTCTTGACTTCTGGTGCCATTGAATCATCGTTTCAAAACATGACACAAGGCTGGGGTTCGACTCTGAAGGTTCTTCGTTATCCTGGGAGCCAGTTTGATTGCCTTTGGCCTCGTCTTCCGTTATCTGTCCCCAGGTCTTGAGCGCGATTTCGCTGGAGGTCGAAAGCGCTCGCTCAACCAGCAAGCCAACCTGTTTCAATATTCTTGGCTTCGGTCCCTCTACGGCAATGACAGCCCCCCTATTCTCGACTTTCTCAAAAGATAAAGTTCCAGAACCTAGAGAGCTGATCGGAGTGTGATTTATCTTAGAAAGCACAGACAGCTTTCGCGTGAACGGAATAGACATGACCATGGCCTCCACGCTTCTAGCTTGAGGGTCTCGAGCATTTGATATTCCAAGCCCCGTGACTGGAGTCTGGAGCTGTCGAATATCAACCTCTTGCGCATTCGTGGGAGACATGGCAGTTTGAGTTTGCAGTGGGGGAAGTCTGAGGGACTCATCATCATAAGAAGGGTGCCGGCCTCGATGTTCCTGGTCGGGCCAAGGTCCTCCTGCTGCTGGTCGAGGTGGGGGAGGCATCGGTCCTGATTTTGATCTGGTAAAGTACGGCTCGGGCAGAGGCGTGACAGGGTAAGGTCTCTGAGAAGCCGCTCCTAGTGACAGTGCCCGTCCCATCGTTCCGGGGGATGATATCGGGTGATAGCCGACAGCAGTGTTGTAACGACGTCTCTTCATTTCTGGTGACTCGGGGCCGTATTCCTCTGCTTCTCGATAAGGAGAACGCTTGGATGGCGGTGGCTGTCTCATGGCCAGATTACCAAAACTTGCACGACGGGCTGCCTCTGGATCTCGCAAAGCCGGCGTATATGGATACGGGGGAGCTCTGCCCTCACTTGCCGATGGTGTGGGGTATGGTGTAGAGGGGGTTGAAGGGGTTGCAATGCACCGGAGGTTGCACTTTAAGCATCTCCCAGATTCATCAGCGGAGACAGATCCTGATCGGAGGCCTTGCGACTTGTTACCACGTCGTGGCTGATAGCGATAGTCAGGGTACTGTTGCTGATGGCGTTGCTTTTCTTCGTCTGCCAGTGCTTTCCAGTTGTCTTTAACTTCTTGGGGCTCGTCCTTCCACTGTTCTCCTATGATCTTGGAGATGTCAGGGTTGGACAGGTTTGGGTTGCGAGAGACGACTTGTGCTTGGTGATGTTGGCGATACAGTATGAAAGCTATTGGTAACGGTTAGTTATGATGTTGAACATAATGTCGGAGGATTGTTGTGCATAAATGTTGTCACTATCCACAACTCCAAGCTTCACTATCATGGCTAACGAAATAGCATATCAACAAAGAAATAAAGAAATAAATAAATAGAAACAAAGACAGAAGCGACTCACCATTTCGAGGTCTTGGGATCTTGGGCGCCGGAGTGCAGAGACAAATATCTCTTGTAGCTTCATTACTTGCCATACTGCTCGGCGTATTCAGTTTGAGTCTCTCAAGTCTACCATAGCTAGCGTCAGAAGTGTTGATGGGAGCGGTACGTTTTCTACCCAAGCCAGCAGTGCGAGGACTAGGAGAGTCTGGAGTGTCTGGGAGTGCACGAAAGGCTCGGGGCCTATCGTAGTCATCAGAATCCATGGGGGAGTGGGCCGGGGTCATAGCCTGGGAGGGCGTAACCAGAGAGATGACCTGTGTCATTTTTGCTTAAATCTTCTCGTTCTTTGCTCTGCCTTGCTCTACTCTCCTTTGGTTCCTCTGGCGGGCAAGCGAACGGGAAGTGGTAGACCCTGTACCCTGGTCTCGGTGTCGTTGAGATTGAGGCCGAGAGATGAGCTGAGGAGACGCAACTTCTTGATGAGGTAGATATAGGAAGTAAAGATATAATCAATGACCGTGTGTTATTATGGCCTTTTCGCTCCTCAGAATAGGCTCTTCTCTCTTCTTTTTTCCCTTTCTCGACTGAAAGAGGATGGGATGTTTCTCGCAGTGTTGGGCCACTGTCTGTCTGTGCAGGGCTGTGTCTTTGTGTGTTCAATGGTAGCCCATTCAGTAGCCTCCAAAGAACAATGAAACTGCTTGCTCCTGCAATGCCGTCTCTGTCTTTCTCTCTCTCTCTCTTTCTTTCTTTCTTTCTTCCGCTCGCTTCCTTTCTTTCCGTTGGGGCCTAAAGTGGGAAATTAGGCGTGGCTCATTATCGCCTTCGTCTTTGATCTCTTGTCTTGCCTTTCTCTTGTTTCTTTTATTAGATGCCCTAGAGTTCCCTTCTCTTCACTTCTTTTCTTTTCTTATCACCTTAAAGTCCCGGCCTTTCTCTTGTCATCCAATGACACCCTCTTGTTCATTGATAAACTCAGTTCAACTCTCCCACTGTGTTCTTTACCAATGCTCAAGATAGATTAACCGTTCTGCACCAGAGGCTGCTAAGAGTAAACAGCGGGGAATGCCCCTGCATGTCCCGGTTCTCTGCAGGTTTGGCTTTAGAGCTTGGTCCTGCGTCTGTACATCCAATGTATGGCCTGGTCTGTCGGCAGTCACAGCTGCACTTCCGTAGCCACTTAACCACTAGGAAGTGTACTGCACCAGGAACAGGGAACAAGGTATTTGCCGCAGTCGGGTGCAGTCCCTAGTAAAGTAGGACGAAAGAGAACCGGGGTCTGTTAACTAGTTAAAACCTGATAACAAGTGAGAGAAGGAGAGTGTGTGGGAATATGAGCGAATGTGATAGGACCCAACGAAACGGGACGGGAAACAAGAAACGCTCACAAAGAGAACCGCAACCCACGGACTCTGCCATGATATATCATCTTTTCTCCCTTTCCTCCCTGGTCCATCTTTTTGTCTCCCTATGCAGAGCACGTCCACTCATTATGATGTGAATACCGATCCTCAACCGGTCCAAGCACAGCACATTCTGACTCTAACTAGCCCCTTGTTGATTCCAGCCTCATCCAACAACGACAATGCAGTGTAATGTCGAGCCGGAATGTGGACTATGTCTAGTCTTAGTCTGGGGCTGGAATGTTTGGTAGTAGGCACTGAAACAAAGACAATGTCGTCTCCGAAATTGGCACAAGTTGATACGTAGCACGTGATGCATAAACTCGTCCAAGGGCGGCTTTCTCTGAATATCTAACCATATTTAGTTATGCGGGCCAACGGTTCCCATCAAGGCTTGAGACGGCAGCTGAAATAAGATGAAGTAGACTGGCACTGGCACTGGCACTGGCACTGGCACTGGTAACGCAGGATTGCTCCCTCTCCACCGCCCAATCCAATCTGACCCAGTGTCAAGGGCTTGGATGCCAAAGTTGAAGTGGTTGCTCAATGATCAAAGAGCTTGTAGGAGGGTGCCACTTTGTTGTTTGGTCCAGATTTAGCTTACCAGTATTATAATGGGAGCACAAGACATGGAAGGGAGGCACACACCTCCCACCTACGTTAGAGGGAGCTAAAGTTAGACAGGGATTTGCAGATTCCATTCTCTCTCACATCTTGATATGGCCAGTGGTTAAAAGCCAGTGGCCAATCTGAGCCAGCCCGACGCCAATTCTCTGTAGTATTCCATGGTTCCCTATCAAGTACACAATAGCTAGAGGTCAGGTGTTTTCTTTCCTTATCAACCACATAGCTCCTTTAAAAAGTAGTAATTATGACACGTCTTCCCTCGCATCCAGCGCCTTCTAGACTGAAATTCAACACTCCCAGGTTCTGCAGCCTCTCCATTTTACGCGAGGTATCCTCGCCCGGCCTCGCTGCTGAGGAGGGCGGCACTTCGGCGGGCATCAAGGAACAAGTCCTCACATTCAGCGACGTCCTGAACGTCGATTTGAGAGCGACCGTTGGCCTTGGCAAGAATGCTGTATCTTCAGTCAGCAACTGTGTCTCGGCTTATTTTACCAGAGGGTCTCCCCTCTCGCCACAGTGACTTACCTTGCAGGGGTCAACAGCTGCAGACAATACCGCAGGCTGATGCGGACACCGTGTTCCGAGATTTTGTCAATGGCAGCATCTGATACTGAGACGCCTTCGGTTGATGAGCGTATCCGCACGATGCGCTTGATTTCTTCCGCCTCGTAGGGCGTTGTGGGGATGATGAGCAAGCGTGTGAGGAAGTCGGCAGGAACCCCGTGAGCCGCGACAATGTCGTCAGTGCCTCTAATGGTGCACATTCCCCGGTTGGAGGCCAAGACCACGATGGGGGAGATGGGCGATTCCAGGGCTCTGTTCAGGTAGGTGAAGCACTCCACATCGAGCATGTGTGCCTGTCAAACGTCATATCGGTTAGCCTCAGAGTTCCCGTCCCGTTATGATAAGGAGGATGGGATGTGTGTTACCTCATCGATAAACAAAACGCCTGGCACAAGCTCAGCAACACCCTGGTCGATGTACTTGCTGACCACTTTGTTGATCTCTCCACGAAGTTTGTCTGTAATCTCCGTCATCTTGGGCTTCATTAGCTGGCCCATCATGCTCATAATATCCTGGCCGCCTTGAGGACGGGCATTGGCCACATCGAGGTCATGTAGCGTAACGTCTTGCACAATCTCCTTCTTCTTGTGTACCTCACCCTTGGGAATAGGTACGTACTCCTCCGCCTCCAGGTCAAATTCCGTGGCGTAGGCATCTGATCGGCCAACTCGTTTGCAGGCACCCGTGTTCGCTTCGATATAGATCACGTCGCCGACCGTCACTCTCTCCTTCTGAATTGCTTCGTAGATGCTTGGGTCGAGGCGGAGCTTCTTCTGTCCCTTTGCGCTCTTGAGTCCAATCAAGAGTGTGCTGATGGTCTTGCCGTAGCCGCCCAACGGGTTCTCGGCCTCCTCGGGTGTGAGTTCTGTAACCTCTCCTTCGTACACCTCCTTCGTCTCTCGGACCTTGAGGCCAATAGCTCTTCGGAAGTTCTCCATCAGCATCTCGGTCTTCTTGACTTCGGTAGAATAGATTTCGCTGCCAACGATGGGGCAAAAGGGAATCTTGGTTCCCAATTCTTGGCTGATCGCGAGCGCGAGAGCGGTCTTTCCGGTTCCAGGTCCTCCTGCCAACAGCACACCTCGGCCAGCCATCTTCTGAGCCCGAATCAAGTCCACTACAACACCGCAGGACTAGCAACCGAATAAGTATTCGTAAGTCAAAATTCGATTCAATCGGTCCTTACCTCACGCGCGCCGACTTGACCGACAAATCCGGCCGCTTGCTTCTCTGCATATCCATCTGGTTTCAAGCCCAAGCCCTTGATGTGAGTATGGGCGGCTGTGCGATTGTCTCGCTTGTTACCCTTCACCTCGCTGATCTGGACCATGGTGTCGGCGGGTGTCGAATATGCCGACAGTTATTATCTTCGATGACGGATTTTTCAGCGCGAGTCTTCGATTCGTGTAGTGGGGCAATTCGTGATGTGATGATCGAGATGATGGTTTGTTTTTTGCTGTCGCAGAAGCTTCTAAATATTTGCGACTGAAGCTGAGCCAACGAGCTGCTCTATGGATACCAGGCGCGTTCAGACGCTATGACGGTCACGTGCACGCTTTGGCCCACCCTGTAGCTACTAACTTGGTTGCCATATCACTCTAATCACTCCCACTGGATATAACACGATGTTTTGTATATACAACTCATCAAATACGTAACCTATCAACGAATGAAACACGATTCTAGGATTTAACGGCTTGCTGTGGATAAGGTGCGACGGTTAGTATATTTAAAAGAAAATAACAATTGGTTTTTTCTATAGCACGAGATGGAGCTGGGGAATATCAAGTCACCGGAAATAAAGCAAGATACCCAAGAGACATCTGTAACTACTAGGTACACAACTCCTCGCAAAAAATGCATGGAGTAATTAAGATGAGGTTTAATTCGAAACTGTTATCTTCAATGATAATTATAAACTTATTGAGCTTGATGACGACCCATCTCCTCCTTCAAACATCTGAGCAGTGCCACGAATAACCACGTGAGTTGCGTGGATGGTTCTCATGATGATACCCAATATGTCGGAGAGAGTTGAACAACGGTCCAGAAGTTTTTTGAATGAACAAAATCTAGTAAGATGGCTATATTACATATAATTCAAAGCACGCACGTATGCTTGTGACGTAGACATATAATTTAATATTATCCGTCTGCCTGATAGGTAGTGTACTCCGTAGTGGAAATCAAACGTATCCTCATTTTGACATAAAGTCACGAACTAGAGATTTCATGAGGCCGTTCAGGGTAAGCATGCATGCACCTCCACGTAATCTGTCAGGCACAGCTACCGCCACGCCCCACTAAGCTACATGCGAAATACCTGGAAGAAGGCTAACTTACAGCTGTATAGGAGGTATCTATGAGAACTAGGCTCTGTAAATTGTAGCGGGACACTTTTAAAGGTGACGCCCCCCCAGAGGACGCTTGGCTATAGCGTAGGCTACGACAATACAAATGATACAGCACCCGGTCTTGAAATGATCTGTCCCTTGTGAGCCAAGACACGAGTCACCATTTCGCAACAAACATCAAGTGTCCCAAACGAAATACAATTCGGCCTCTATTCGATTGCTGCTAGCATTCATCAACATCAAGTTCGCCGGACGGACATTGAACGCGTAGATCCCTTTGCGACTTCGACCCTGAAATGCGATACAGATAAGAGCTCCTAAAGATTCGACGGCCTCCAACAGTATACAACCGAAAGAACAAAGACGATCACCGAATTCCCCGACAAGGAACACGAGGGAGGAAAGTCTTACAACCAGAAAAGCACGACTACGAAAAGAACCGTAAACGTCCTCACATCACCGCCGCAGCATGTCTGAGCAGCACCGCTAGCTCCCATCCTCCATTCTTCACCTATAACACAGCACCTTTTCTATTCCTCCTCATCGTCAGGAGCTTAGCCAGGGATGCCGCCCTCACCACGATATCGAGCTTCCGACCCACCCGACTCTCCCGCGAATGACTCCGATTCCGACCTTGATCTAGATATTCAGGAGCTCGACCCAATATCAACTACTCCAGCTCCAAGGGATAGCGAGCGCCCTTCAACTGAGCCACAGACATCGCGGATAGCGCTGCGAAATTTGCGCATGGGTGGAGTGCGGCGAGCTGGAAAGAGGAATCGCGGGTATGGCGACCTCGGCCAGGACAGGGACGGAAACGATGAGCATTCTCAGGCATTATTAGGGGAACATAACAGCAGTGCATCTCGATGGTCGGAAGGAAGCGGCTACAATGAGGATGATCAACCACTGCTAGGGGGCCAGCCTTCGCAGAGCCGGAAGTCCATGAACTCGGATCGAGTATCTTCACGGTTACGACTCCCTAGTTTCATGTCGGGCTCGAAGAAACCAGAACCGAGCGATGCTGAGGACCAAGAAGACGACGACCCATCCTCCTCTCGACATGTGGCCGTGGGATCGACTCAACCTGTGCGATTTCCAAACAACATCATCTCAAATGCCAAGTACACAGCCTTGACATTCCTCCCTATAACCCTCTATAACGAATTCTCCTTCTTCTTCAACATGTACTTCCTTCTCGTGGCACTGTCGCAGGCGATACCCGCCCTGAGAATTGGGTACCTGTTAACGTACATTGCACCATTGGCGTTTGTACTCTGTATTACCATGGGAAAGGAGGCCTTCGATGATATTGCCAGACGGCGAAGAGACACTGAAGCGAATTCAGAAGAGTACAACATTCTGGTTTTTCAGGATGCCGACTCCAATCTAGCCCCTGTACGCCAAAGAAAACTGCTCAAGTCTGAAGTGTTACAGAAACACTCTAGGAAGAAGTCAAAGGGGGCCCGGGAGAACTTGTCAGACATTTTGGAGGAAGACGACGTCGAGGCACCCTCACCATCCTCACGGGTTGTCGAAGTCAGCCGCAAGTCAAAAGACTTGAAAGTTGGCGATGTTCTCAAACTTACAAAGGGTCAACGTGTACCTGCAGATGTTGTCATATTGAAATGCTTCACTTCCGAGGCACCAGCCCCTGCACCGATTCCCGAAGAACCAGCAGAGGAGGATACCTTGTTGGCGTTCGACGGTGAAGAGCCTCAAGCAAAGGGCAAACAACCCGCAGAAGCGGCACCAGAGCAAGAGACTGAAAGCGGACCAGGAGGGGAGACTTTCATCAGGACCGATCAGTTGGATGGTGAGACGGATTGGAAGCTCAGACTTGCTTCACCACTCACACAAAATCTACCAACGGAGGAGTTTGTTCGTCTGCGCGTCACCGGTGGAAAGCCAGACAGGAAGGTAAACGAGTTTCTGGGCACAATTGAGCTGGTAGAATCTCGAAAGGATGCACTGGCACACCATGCGACAGTACAAGACTCTGACGCTTCCCACACGGCTGCTCTGTCAATAGATAACACAGCATGGGCCAATACTGTCATCGCCTCGCAAGCCACGACACTAGCCGTCATCATGTATACAGGTCCTCAGACGCGGTCTGCTCTATCGACAGCTCCCTCACGTTCCAAGACCGGCCTACTTGAATACGAGATCAACTCTTTGACTAAAATCTTGTGCGCCTTGACATTGGCTCTTTCCATCATCCTTGTCGCCCTCGAGGGTTTCGGAAACACCAAAGACAATGTGTGGTACGTCAAGATCATGCGATTTTTGGTTTTGTTCTCTACTATTGTCCCCATCAGCCTGCGTGTGAACCTGGACATGGGCAAGAGCGCATATTCCTGGTTTATACAACGTGATCCTGGCATGCCTGGAGCAGTTGTTCGAACAAGTACTATACCTGAAGATCTCGGCCGAATCGAATACCTGCTCAGCGACAAGACTGGTACATTAACCCAAAATGAGATGGAAATGAAGAAAATTCACGTTGGTACTGTGTCTTATGCCAACGAGGCAATGGACGAGGTGTCAACGTATGTTAAACAAGGCTTCTACATCCCGCCCTCTGCAGACGCTGCTGCCCAGAACATGCTTATCACTCCGTCATCCACATACTCTAGCACTACAACTATGGGCACGACGCGAACAAGACGAGAGATTGGCACGCGAGTTCGAGATGTAGTTCTGGCACTCGCCCTTTGCCATAATGTTACACCTACTGTGGACATTGAGGATGGCAAAGAGGTTACTGGATATCAAGCATCATCTCCAGACGAAATCGCCATCGTCAAGTGGACAGAATCAGTCGGCCTGAGACTTGTGTACCGAGATCGCAAGAGTATGGTGTTGGAATACACGAACAGCAAGAGACCGGTAGTTCGCGTGCGAATCCTTGATGTTTTCCCTTTTACTTCCGAAGGCAAACGAATGGGTATCATCGTCCACTTCCACGAAGACGTCAAGGTGAAGAACCCGAGTCTCTCTACTGGCGAAATCTGGTTCTTCCAGAAGGGTGCTGATACCGTCATGAGCTCCATCGTTGCAGCGAACGATTGGCTCGACGAGGAGACCGCCAATATGGCGCGCGAAGGCTTACGTACGCTGGTCGTTGGTCGCAAGAAGCTCTCATACGATCAGTACAAGGAGTTCTCGGCTCGCTATCAAGAAGCCTCGCTTTCGATCAGTGGGCGTGATGCTGGCATGCAGCGGGTGGTTTCGCACTACCTGGAACATGATCTGGAACTAATTGGCGTGACTGGTGTCGAGGATAAGCTGCAGAAGGACGTAAAGCCCTCTCTAGAGCTCCTCCGCAATGCCGGTATCAAGATTTGGATGTTGACTGGCGACAAGGTCGAGACAGCCAGATGTGTTGCTGTCAGCTCCAAACTGGTGGCTCGCGGTCAGTACATCTATACAGTTTCCAAGCTCAAGAAGAAGGATAACGCCCAAGAACATCTTGACTTCCTCCGAAGCAAGACAGACGCTTGTCTCCTGGTAGATGGCGAAAGTCTTGCTCTCTTTCTGACACATTTCCGTCTTGAGTTCATCTCCATCGCCGTCCAGCTGCCCACCGTTGTTGCTTGCCGTTGTTCGCCGAACCAAAAGGCCGAAGTTGCCAAACTCATCCGCGAGTACACTAAAAAGCGCGTATGCTGCATCGGCGATGGTGGCAACGATGTCTCCATGATCCAAGCTGCTGATGTTGGTGTTGGTATTGTTGGCAAGGAAGGTCGACAGGCTAGTTTGGCGGCAGACTTTTCGATTGAGCAATTTTGTCATCTGGTCAAGCTATTGGTCTGGCATGGTCGTAACAGTTACAAGCGAAGTGCTAAGCTCGCACAGTTTGTTATTCACCGTGGTTTGATCATTGCTGTGTGTCAGACTATGTATAGTATTGCTATCAAGTTTGAGCCTGAGGGTCTATACAAGGTAAGCCGAGGAACTCTTTTCTCTGTTCTTGACAACTAACGATTGTAGGATTGGCTACTTGTCGGTTATGCTACTGTATACACTGCAGCCCCTGTGCTGTCACTTGTGTTAGATAAGGATGTGGACGAGAACCTGGCCAACCTCTACCCCGAGCTCTATAAGGAACTCACTTCTGGACGATCTCTATCGTACAGAACTTTCTTTGTTTGGGTCTTTGTATCCATCTACCAAGGCGGCATGATTCAGGGCTTGTCGCAGATTCTCACTGAAGTCGACGGGCCCAAGATGGTTGCTGTCAGTTATACCGTTTTAGTGCTCAACGAACTTCTCATGGTGGCCATTGAGATCACTACATGGCATCCCATCATGATCATTAGTATCATCGGCACTTTCGTCTTGTATATCGGCTCCATACCTTTCTTAGGTGGATACTTTGACCTTCAGTTCTTGATAACATGGTAAGTCGTCCTTGATTTGCTGGGTCATATGTACTAACATCTGCTCAGGGGATTTGTCTGGCGTGTACTAGCCATTGGTGCAGTTTCATTGATCCCGCCATACGCGGGCAAGTTGATTAGGAGGACAATGAAGCCTCCGTCGTATAGGAAGGTTCAGAGCCACTAGAGGAACATGTCATGGGTTTGGAGTCTAGTGTTGGCGTTGGGTTATCACGTAGAAGGCATCATTGTTACATAGTATTCCATGTTTTATTTGTACACAATAAATGATGTATACCCCTCTTTATGAGTGCTTTGAACTATAATACAGTATATGAGACTATCCTTACAGTGATTTTACATCTTGAGGACCAGCCAATCTCTTGCCAGGAGAGGGTTCTGTTTTTGCAGATAACCAGCTACACCAGAAATCGGACCTTGAGTCTGCTGGCCACCTAGCCATATCTTGGGCCCAGCATAGTACTCAATGAAACCGTCGGGGCCAGAGACGATAAACAAGTTTTTCCCGGGGGTAGTGCCTTCGGAAGACTTGCACACACAACCAGGCCCGTCAGCGAGGGCGAATTCGGAGGCGTAAACATGCATTGCTTGATCGTGGAATCGACAACCTGCATTGAACGAAGCGACAGTTCCAGGCGACGCTGCAATGGCATACCTAATATCCTTATCCTGGAAGCGAGTTCCCTCTTCGTCAACAACGACCTGTATCCTGAGACGATCACCATAGGTCATCTTGAGGTCTTGTAAGCGCTTTGTGACGGGGCTAGGGTTCTCAACCTCAGCGCCTAATGGAGTGGGCTTCTTTTCTTGCCAAAACTTCCACGATGATTGCCGAGGAGGAGCACTTTTTTGAACCTCTTCTCTCTTCCTCACTGCCCAGAGGAGGTCAACGCTTGACTCTTCGCTCGCTTCCAAGGCAGCCTTCGCTGCTTGTATACCAGGCACTACACCCGTACCACCGGCAAGGAAGACAAGACGAGAATGCTCACCCAATCGCTCCGCTAGTTCAAAGCCAACGTGTGGACCACGCAGGAAAACATCTTCCCCAACCTGTCTTCGACCTAGGTAGTTGGACATTTCACCATCGCCAACAGTCCGGATATAAAACCGGAGCGAGCCATCTGTAGGATCTTCCGTAGATAGTGGAGGCAGGGGCGTATAATGCCGAGAAATTTGTACCTCAGGTTGCTTGAACTCCACAGACCAGAGAGGATAGCTCCAGCGGTTATCTGAAGGTGTCAGGTATGGTAGAGACGGGTTTGGTGTGCGTGGGACTGCGGTGATGACGAATGAGGTTGGTGAGATGGCCTCGCGAGCTGTGATGCCGTAGGGAACAAAGGTTATCTCGTTGAGAGTGTTGGGTCGAGACGGCGGCGTGAGAAGATAGTAGCCGCCACTGACAAGAATTATTCCAACCACTATTAGAGAGGGGAAGACCCGTGATTGAAGAGGTGTAGAAAAGTCTGGTTTTTGAGAAGCGTGTTGCTGAGATGGTGATGAAGTTGAGAGGCTCCGTGATAAGATTCTTGGAGGCTGCGTCTTGGCTATTGACAAACGGCTCTGAAATTGACTATATTTTGTGAGAATCAGTCGGTTATGGATGATAGATCGCGATGAACTTGTGAATATTCTTGATGTGGCTCTCATCATATCGGTTGGTGGTGAGTGCACCAGTTTTGATCACAGAGTTTTTCAGTCGCCTTATTGAGCTTTCACATCTAGAATAAAACCGCCTGAGGTCAAAATATACCAAATAAGGTAGATATGCTCAGACGTACGAGTTGGACTTTGCGGTCTCGTTCTTTCCAGTATCTTCAGGGGTTCCTTGAATTCATGGTCACCAAAAATTGAACCTGAAATTACTAGATCAAGGTCACGTGAATCACTTGAATCACCTCAACATGTATACATAGCCGTCATGACCGAATACAGTTCGTGAATAGGTAGCGTGTGGTAATGATTCATAATTGCATACTTCTATTGAAGAGTGTCTTGTTCATGTTTCGCGACTTTGGGGTATCTTAACATCTATCAATACAGATATCTTACATCCTCAACATCTTATGCTCAGCATCAATACCTCCTCTAAACATATCCGCAACCACATTTCCCTTCAGAATAGTCTCTTTTACGATACCCTCCACATTCTTTGGATCAACTCTTCCGTACCAAATTCCACATCCAGCCAAAGGATGAGGCTCATTGCCCATCTTCAGGTCTGGAGGTAGATAAATGATGACGTTGCCAGCAAACTTATGACCCCCGATATGGCTGATCAAACCAACTCTAGCTGTAGTCTTGCCTTGACCAGTTTCTCCCTGTATTCTTTGTTTGTCGCCGAGATTGACTTGCACGGGTCCATGCAAGACGTCAAAACCCTCCATTTCCAACTTGTCCTCGAACTCAGTTTGCAGGATAGGCGCCATGATACCGCATCTAGCATCACGCCCTGTATGTCCACATATCAAGACCAAAACATCGCGAACATCTTGAACGCCTGGTAGAAGTCCCTGGTACCCTTCTTTGCGGGTCAAGCGATCCCGATGTATAGGTGAGAGACCTTCATGTGCAGGGTGAAGCTTCTTGGGGAGAAGAAACCCCTTTGCTAGTGCTTCTACACTATCAAACGATACCCGCGGTAGAAAAGGGACGTATTTGAAACTTGGGACTAAATATACGGATGTGGTCTGAACCTCAGGACGTGGTGAAACAGAGCTTGGAAACGACGAGTTGAGAACAGAGACATTATGAAAAGGCTATGTTGATCAGTACATAATTCACATATAATAAGAGAGCACCAACATCGCTGTAAGTCCCTCCACGTCCAAATAACTCTTTCAGATCCGCAGCGAGGCAATCGCCGCCATTATCATCCTCTATTCTCGATGGCCAATCTGCATTTCCTGTACACACTAGTACATGCTCTGCGTACCCAGCAATTGCGCCTTTGAGAGGCCCCTCACGGTCCAGAGGAAGATCCTCTGGCATAGCAGGAGTAGCTGCGCATCCGCATGTCGGCTCCGGACATGTTGCGACGGTCTGAAAGGGCGGAGGAGGCGGAGGTCGAGTCTGCCGTGTCTGTTGAGCAAAAGTTCGCCTGGATGTTGATGACAAGCTGAAGAGACAGCGTCTTGTCAAGCTTATTGACGGCCGGAGAGACATGGCAAAATATTTGAGACGAGATGTGGCCCTTGAACGAGACCTCGCTTTTATTCTGGTGACACCTCCAATAACCCGAGTATCACGGCCCGGTGTTTTGCGATAGACATACATCATCATTTTCGCCTCGGTCTCCGAGATTCATGTAGAATCCCCCACTTTCCGGTCGAGCCGGCCCCCCACGTGTCGAAGCCGAATCATTGATAGACGATTGATAATATCAACCAAATCACGAGCCACGAATCACCAACTGCCAAGCAATATAGTTGAATATGCTGTCTTACACGATGTATAATGAAACTCGAAACCAACGGGCTAAAACCTTCAACTCCCATCACCCATTTCCAAATGCTACATACAATCTATCCAATAACGTAACACCACAATGCAAGCTACAATATGCAATGGATCCTCAACTGACACACGGGTATAGCAAGCCTTGCGGCCGTCAAACCTCTCCAACTCATGCTCGCACACCTATTACACCAACTGTACATGAGTCTTTGACTCAGAACCCAACCATTGTTCCCTTCTCGTCACAGTATCCCGGATGCTTAGGTTCCGCAGTGGCCCAACTCATCGCAGTAAGTGTGGTAGCGTACGCCATTGCGATGAATCCAAAGATACAGAGTAGGATGTCGGCCACCTTCCAAAACTTCGTGCGGGCAATCGCCTTATAATGAAGCATAGGCTAGAAGAAAAAGTCAGTATTGCACATGGAATCTTTCGACAGTGTTGACTTACAGGATAGATAAAGACGAGTGGAATGCAGGCAAAGTTACCGACGAGTGCAACAAACTTGTCCAGATGGTCGGCACCGAGCCAAGCAATGGCAGCGCAAAGCATCACCACGAAGAAACGGAAGACATTCTTCTGCCACTTCACCCAAGGATTATACTTGCCACTTCGAGTGAAAAGCTCTGTTTCAGCGATACGAATGGCGGGGAAGATCTGCAATGGTGTAGAGAGCAGAATGGCAACAGAGTACAAGAACTGAACTCCGTTGACCATCTTGTTGTCCTGAGGCAAGTTGAGCAAGACAACAGTTTCTGTGTGAGAACCGTAGGCAGCATAAGAGATGGCACCCATGCCAATGAAGAGGACTGTGATGATAATCATAACGATAAGAAGAACCCGAGGAAACTTTTGAGGGTGTCTCATCGATTCCTGAACAGGAATGATAAGACCAATGCCTTCAAAGGTGAAAATCGCAGTTCCAATGAACAAGGTCCAGTCCTTCTTGTTGAACATGATGATATCGGAGATACCGTTGGCGTTGAGAGTCAGAATATCGTAGTAAAGAAGGTAAGCCAGGCCAATCAAAATAAAGGCATCCGCGACTAGAGCAGTAAATGCCAGCTTTCCAATATCTCTTAGAAGAGCAAATGGCAGGAAGATGAGCATCTGAATAAGAATGAGCCATTGGATACTGATTGAGGACTTGCAGTCGGAAACAGCCCTGACAAAGGCCTGCAAATTGGCGGCAGTGAATACAGTGTAAGCGGCAACGAAACCAATCTGGCTGATGACGATAGAAGCCAAAATAAGGGTGCGCATATGTTTTCCGTAAAGTGCACCACCCAAATCACCAAAAGAGCCTCCAACCTTGAGCTGTGTTTGTACGAGAAGCACAAAGCAGTAATAGCTCAGAGCGGCAACGCCAAAGAGAATCAGGTTGCTGAAGAGCATGCCTCCGTTGAGATAGGCTCGAGGAAGGAAGAGGACACCGGTACCGACAAAGGACTTGAGAAGCAGCAAGGCCGCGTTCATGGGGCTATTGTTTCCAGTGCCACCACGGACCTTGCGCTTGCGTCTGCGTCTTGAAGGTGTCAACAAGGCACTATCCTCCATAGGCTCCCGCTCGTCATCGGAGTTGTACTCGTCTGTGTCTTCTCCGGATGAGAAGTACTCGTTCGGTCCTAAGTCTTCGTCATCCTCCTCCAGTTCCTCACCAGCGAAGTGGCCATAAATCGTCAAAAATTCGAGGAAGCTTGAGGTGAATAATCTTTGCTGGCCCGGCGCAGGAGAGGCGTGGCCATCCTCAGGATGACCATGAGGACCAGGGCTTTGGACGTTGCGACGGAGATGGTTTCTTCGGAAGCCACCGGGCACCTTTATCGAGTTGATGTCAAGTACCTCCGCCTCGGGCTCAGGCCGTCCCAAATCGAAACTCTTGCTGCGGTTGTACTTGGCTCTCGCTTCTGCCTGTTCGGTCCACTTGTAGATACCTCGAGTCACATCACCTCCCTGCAACTTCAGGCTGGAAAACTCGTCCTCGCCCAGCCCGGCACCGCCGATTTCGGCTGGCTGCTTGCCCTTCGAATTGCCTTGAATCGATGACTCTTCTGAACCCGGATTCTCATCCGAGGGTTGGACTAGATGACGCTTGACAATCTCAGGATCTTCATAAGGTGCACTGGTGCCCAGCGCATTTTGTGACCGTGAATTGAAAGATCCATAGTTGGTCGGCGTGCCCGAATTTCGACCGCCGAGCAGAGGAGACTGTGAGCGAATCGGGGGAGTAGCAACGCGAGCTGCGGGAGTGCCATGTCGCGGAGGAGATTGGCCTAGAGAGTTGGAGAGTGCAGCGGCGAGAGCAGATACACCAGGTCCTTGAGCGCTGGTCCCGCTCCCAGGCAACTGGGACAAATCCTCGAGATTCTCGGCACGTGGAGCTGCATCAGGTCGTGGCGAGCCTCCCCTGGGAGGTGTAGTTCCAAGTAGTTGTGACGGGATGGGAGAAGCAAGACGCGCTGTCAAATCAGCTCGAGGGACCGAAGCCGAAATCGATCGAGGTCGGAAGCTCGAGGGCGAAGCAGACCTGGGAGGCTGTTCGGATGGGATTCTCGAAGGAGAAGCCATTCTTTAGTCCGATTGAAGGTGTGAGAAGCCTTATCGCATAGTCTGAGCGGTGTTGACAGCAGTTTTGAGACGCGAACAGCGGTAATGACGCAGTAGGCAGATGGATGACTGGCGGGATGCCTAGTAATATTGATAAGATAGTTGAAGAAGCAAAGAAGCCAACAAAAAGAATGACGACAAAGAATGATGACCAAAAACAGTCTCGGGAACAAAGGTTATATGGATATGTCACGCTTGGTCGGGTGACAGAGTCAATTGAGAGGTATTCGAATTTCTTGTTGGAGTGAAGAAGAAGCGTGAGATAAGGGCTTAGCCAAGCCGTAGCATACAGGCGAAGGCTAAGACTACAGGCTACTGCCTAGGTATGCCCAGGCTGGTAGTTGCCCTGAACGGTGAAGCTCAGACGCAGGGAAGCCCAGTCTCCGGGGTCTGGTGACCTACTGAGTAAGGGCAGCTGCCGAGCCAGGCTAGGCTAATAGTGGAGGTATTGATTATAGGCTCCACGCGTTGAAAAGGTCAATACTTAGCAATACTAATAGTAGCTACAAGTGTATGGAAAGATGCCTTGTACATGATTATTATTAACGTACAAATGATATGGTAAAGCATTTAAATACCAAGTAGTCGGCTTATATAAGCTGTGATAAGTGCCTAATTACTCATCCCGGGTCTACACTGGATGTCATATCATGACTTCCATGTCTGCCGTCGAGTATTCTAGGTATGGACTTATGGACTCATCCAGAGCCAGTGGATATCGGCAAGTAAAATGCTTCGAAAGAAAACTCAACCGTTGGCCTGCAACCTTATCTCTAGGGTTGCACTGTATGTACCTACCAAATCGGGGGTCGTAATATTGACCGAGTCAAATACCTTGGGACGTTGATGAGTAACGTTTCAGAAGGATTGGTTTACGAGCGTTGATCTCTTATCCGCACATGTTTGATTGCGGCAAAACATGCCTATCACGGCCACTAATTTCGATACTACTTGTTCTCTGTTCAGAGTATTTACGGTGAAGCCACGTCTCTGAAAACACTGAACCATGACCACGAATTATATCAACCCTATTACACGAATCTGTTCAATCTTGGCTGTGCGGCCCCACCATAACAATCGATGTGCGTTACCCGTCACTTGGTGCGATGAAGCGGGCACGTTTATGCTGTCACGCTCAGTGGGGGCGTCACGACCCTTAAGAGTCGAGTCAGATGAATGAGGCGCATGTCGACATGTGAATAGATATCTTCTATATATCTCACATCAGAGATCTCGATCTCTCATCTTGGTTTTTGTGTTTTACTAGCATCAGGTCTCGTCTTTCTCTCTGGCCAAACGGCGAAACGGCGAACAAAGGCAGCATCCAAAACCTCGGCATCAAAAGCACCGACAGAAGCTTGAATTTCTGGGTGGATTTCCTTCGGCATGGCCTACGTCATTTGGTAGCACCTACAGCGCCTATCGCGATACGAAGCTGCACCTTGTGGTTCAGTATGAGCTCCAGCATAAGCAAGCCACGCCAGCTTCCGAGACCAGGAAACCTTGGGACCTTGACCCTAGTTAAGTGATAAAAAGACTTTGGTAAGTTATCGTAAGTAAGGAGAGTTTCTGTAAGGTTTATTTTGTCACTTGGGATCAAAATCTCAAGTTTTACTGCCTCCCATCCCAGCTCTTGCACATGATCCGACTTCCCCACAGACAGAGTCATAAAGACGACTATCACTGTGATACCTTGAGCCCCGGGGAGATAGCTCTGAGCAACACTACTGGATTCTACTGGCCTCTAACCGCTGAAATGCAGGTTTTAGCGGGGAATGTCCAGCACCCGTGGACCCTTGGAACCACCTCAAAGGCTCAAACACCAACATTAGCAGCACCATAGTCCCCTGCTGACCCGTCTAGTTCCTCCAAACTTCCATACCTTTCCTGCTGTAACTGCGATGGAGGCCCAAGAATGCCCTCCCTTGAGGCTATTGTGGCGTCCTTGATTGGTGATGATCTCCAAACCAACATGGACGTTTTTGCCCGGATTGCCGAACAACTGCCCTTGTATTATCCACTCACAACCACACTAAACACACCCAATATGCAACACGCGGGAGGCTCCAGTTTGGAATTCTCTTGGCAAGCATAGGATTGACGACCGATTACCCAATTGCTAAGTGGTCCTTGAACAATATAATACACCATAACATCATTATTTCCCAGGCCTCTCCCCTCTTTCAAAAGCCTCATTCTTCTGTGCTTTGTTCCACCGCGCGGTTCTTCACCGTCTCATACTTGCTCATGTGGGCCGGGCCAGTGCTCGCTACTACTGACCCCTCGTCTGTCTCTCTGGCTCACTTGCTCTCTGGACTGCATCATGACAACACCTCAACAGTCAGATATCAAGGGAGTCGACAATGGGGGAGAACGACAACGAAATAGCATAGCCGAGTCCCATGGCGGACGAGGATCGGTATCAGTCACCATGGAGCCACGGCACAACAAGTTGGGCAGCATCTCGGGCGTATACATCCCTGTTTTTCTCAATATCATGAGTATTCTCATGTTTTTGCGATTCGGTCAAATCATTGGAAAAATCGGCTTCGTGGGCATCCTCGGTAAGCTTCTCTCTCATACAAGGCCTTTCATAAATCTTAACAAAAGACTCCAGGACTTCTAGTCACAGCTTACTCCATTGACTTATTGACAACGCTTTCTCTATCGGCCATCGCATCCAATGGAGAAGTCAAAGGTGGTGGTGCATACTACCTTATCTCACGGTCTCTGGGACCAGAGTTTGGTGGTTCCATTGGAATCCTCTTCTATCTTGCCCAAGTTCTCAACGCAAGCATGAACGTTGTTGGTCTTATTGACTGTGTTAGACTGAATCTCGGCGCGGCTTTCCCCTCAGGTTACTGGACTGGCTATGGCCTCCAAACAGCGGCCCTGTTGCTTTGCACTGGTCTTTGTTTCCTAGGATCTGCAACTTTCTCGAGAGCCTCCAATGCTCTGCTTGCTATCCTGAGCTTGGCCATCGTCAGCATCCCGGTCTCTGCTGTCTTCAAGGCCCCCTTCCATGATAGGGATCTCGGGATTCATTTCACCGGACCTAGTCTTGATACCCTGACCGACAACTTCCTTCCTCACAGTGGACCCCAATTCAAGGGCCTTGAAACGTTTCGTGATCTGTTTGGCATTCTTTTTCCGTACGACCCTTACCAATCTGTGTGCTTATAATAAGCTCGTACTGACAACAAGACAGTGCTACCTCGGGAATCTTTGCGGGGGCATCCATGTCTGGAGACCTAAAAGACCCAAGCAGATCGATTCCTCATGGAACTCTCTGGGCAATGCTGACAACTTTCATCATCTACTTTGTCGTAATCCTTTCACTGGCTGCTAGCACAACCCACACATCTTTCCTGGCCAACGACAATGTCATCCCTCTCGTCAACCTCTCCCAACCTGTCATCCTCGCTGGTGAATGTGCAGTCACCTTCTTCTCCGCTCTCATGGGCCTGATCGGTGCCTCCAAGCTGTTCCAAGCTTTTGCAAGGGATAAGCTTCTTCCAGGCCTCGGCTTCTTCAGCAAGGGCACGAAACATGGTGACGAACCCATGTACGCTTTGCTTCTGACTTATTTCATTGCGCAATTGGCGCTCTTCGCCGATCTCAACCAGATCGCTACCTTTATCTCTATGGGATATCAGATGACTTTCTTCGTCATGAATTTAGCTTGCTTCCTTCTCAAAGTCGGGTCAGCCCCTAACTTCAGGCCAAGCTTCAAGTTCTTCACCTGGCAAACTGCCTTCCTTGCGGGCATCTTGTCAGGCTTTGCTATGTTCTTCATCGATGAGACTTATGCCGCTGTCGCAATTACAGTGCTTGTGTTGCTGTTCCTCCTCATTCATTACCTCAGCCCTCCTAAGCACTGGGGCGATGTCAGCCAAAACCTGATCTATCATCAAGTAAGGAAGTATTTGCTACGCCTGAGACCAGAACACATCAAATTCTGGAGACCGCACATCATATTACTTATCAACAACCCTCGCAGACAGACCAGGTTGATCCAGTTTTGTAACTCACTCAAAAAGGGGTCGCTTTACATTCTTGGCCATGTCATTGTGACCGACGACTTCAACTCAGGGGTTCATGAAGCTCGGCTTCAACAGCATGCCTGGACAAAATACATCAATGAGTTCTCCAAAATCAAGGCTTTTGTGCAGCTAACGATGTCCCCCACCATTACTTGGGGTATCCGCAATCTGATACTATCAGCCGGCCTCGGTGGAATGCGCCCAAACATTGCTGTGCTTGGGTTTTACAACATGGAGGAACTGCGGAAATCAAACCCGAAGCTACGCGTACCTGATGTTCCCGTGTCTTTGTCCAGTCAAATGCGGCGGCCCGCTAGGTCAAATGGCAAAGCTCCCGAAAGGCCTCGGAGGCGACGGGGTGACACGTCGGCAAGACTCATGGAGGGCATCCTACCAACAGACGTTATTCGCACCGAGAATATGATGTCTCCAAAAGAGTATCTGACTATACTTGAGGACCTTGCGTTGCGATATCGACTTAACATTGCAGTGGGGTGTGGCTTTGAATCACTCGAGACACCAAGAAAGGACGGAACCAACACCAAAAAGTACATCGACCTGTGGCCTATCCAGATGTCGGCCGAGGTTACTTCTGACGGAAAGAGTTTGCTGACCACCAACTTTGATACATGTAAGGTCAATCTCTTGTGAAGACAGCACAAGCTAACATTAGTAGACACCCTCATTTTGCAGCTCGGACATATCCTTCACAGTGTGCAACTCTGGAAGCATGTTTATACACTTCGGGTCATGGTATTTGTGGAATATGAGAGTGAGGTCAACGAGGAGCATGCTCGAGTTCTGGCACTTCTTGAAAAATTAAGAATTGACGCAGAGGTCAAAGTATTTTGCTTGGCATCAGGCAGTCTAAATACCTACGATCTCATCGTCAATGGGATAGGTAGCGATATCGATTGGGAGATCGTCGTCAACGATACACTCCGCAACGAAGAATGGTGGGATGATGTTCAGATGTTCCGAGGCCGATCAGACAACATGACATCTACCCAGGAGCTGGATCAGCTGGAGCACATATATGATACGATATCTGGGAGGCCTGGTTTGTATAACCCTCATGAGGAAATATACGATCGCCGACGTGCTAGCACGACGGATGTTCCCGAATTACCAAGACGGCCGGCTATCCGGATGCTTTCAAAGATGGGGGTTAGTATGGGAATTCACACACACCATCTCCCAGACGGTGCATTAGATGAAACGGATAACGAGGATGACGAGGCAGAAGACTCGCAAGCAGAACTTCTCGATGACGAAGAAATGGGGTACAGTTCTATACTAGGCCATGAGTCGATTGACGAAACAAACATCGGCCCGAGTGATGCAGCTCGTCAGCCATTGTTGGCGAGTGGAGATTCTCATGACGAGGATGGCAGAGTGCGTGGTGACTTCTGGGAAAGCTTTGGCCGAAGGTCCAAATCCGACACAGTTGGAGGAGATACGGTCGGGACGAGTACGTCGTACGGTACAATGTCATCGTCTGCGACAGTTAAGGGAGTTGGCGCTGGCGTTGGTGGAGTCCAAACATCACAGTCGGCATCAGCATCAGCCTCTCAAGTTGCACCAGAGACATCGGCAACGCAGGCGAACCAACGACCACATGGAGACGGCACAGACTCTGCCACGGCAGAGTTTCCCCCTCTTGTCTCGCGAGACTCGCTAGGACCTTCGGCAGCCTTCAGTCGTGTGCGCCCTCCAAGCCCTACGCGAGAAGACACTGTACGCCCGTATCGCAGCGGCGCGTCAACGCCAGGAAGACCCAATCTCTCCAGGCAGTCCTCGGCCGTGAAGTTCTCCAGCCGCCCGGTCCCGGAAACAAAGATCGTGGCCTCGGAAGCAGAGGGGTCCACGATAAGCTTTGCGCCGCCCTCTAGCACCGAATCTGAGACTCCCAAGGCCGGACCGTATCGACCGAGTTATTCGCGGCAATCGTCGCTAGGAAAGTTCCCGAACAGGTCCCGGTCTAGCGGTCAAGTGTTGGCCGGCGAGGAGAGCAGAAAAGTCAGTTTCGCGGAACAGTCTGACTGCGAGCCATACTCAACGCATCATTCTCGATTCCATTCGCGGCGGAATTCTCGAGGATCTACACAAGGAGGGGGCGAATCCTATGACCAAATTCCAGAAATGCTTGAAAGATACAGATTAAGCTCACATCTAGAGGAGGAAGGTCAAAATTCGGGTTACACGCCGCAGGGATTGGAGCTCTCTTTCAACGAGCTTCCAAGCAGGGCACAGCATCTCATTGTGAACGAATTGATGCGTCAGCATTCCAAGGAGACTGCTGTTCTTCTCAGCACGCTGCCAATCCCTTCGGAGGGCACTTGCTTGGATGAAGCTTCTACTATACAGTATCTGTCTGATGTCGAGGTTCTGTGCAACGAGCTGCCACCAACGTTGTTGGTTCTTAGCAACAACATGACAGTAACTGTCAACCTGTAGTCGATCGCTTAATCAAACAATCAATCAATCAATCAATTACAAAGCCGCAATATTTCCATGATTGACAGCTAGCATGGATGACCCATGTAGAGGGCCCAATTGAGGCTACTGTACTGAGGGAAATACAGTTACCACACTTGGTTGACGACATGGAAGGTCTAAGGTCTCTAAAAGATGGCGTAAGCCGAGTCATGGCTAACAAAAGACGGCAATGATTACTAGCCAGGAACAGCCTTGCAAAGACCATGTCAGGCACAGGAACCGAGGGACGGGACAAGATAGTGAGAGCTAACAGCTGAACAAGTCTGTCGATATAGTTTTTGCGAATTCTTGCACGAGGTTTTGGATTTCAGGGGCAAGATTGACTGGAATGGTCTCTGAGGTTCTGGATATATCGGGTAGTGAGTGGATAAGATGGGCGCTTTTTTTTTGTGGCTTGCGGCCATGAATCATGGGCCATGTGGCTCTATGTCACCTCTCAGTCTCAGTCTCTGTCAGTCGTCACTGAGAAAGAATCATGAGAGGGGAATTTATTTTCAGCTTTCATTGTGTGCTTGCGTCTTTATGCTCGGGCTCTCTTGCGGCCTCTCTCTGGGGCATGGTTGGTGATGTTAAGATTGGAGCACTTTTGGTGTTACCCAAACTGCATTGCATTCTTGGACGACAAACTCTCCTCTTTGTACCAAGCCGTACGTACCTCTCCCGTCCCTGTGCCGTGTGCCTGACACCACCTTTGACGCCTTAAAGTGTCCTATTTAGTTACTGCAGAAGCCAAAAGGTTGAGTTGCCCCCGCACAATGACACTACCTGTTGTCATCGGAGCCTCCGAGCCGCCAAAGGTAACAAGAGGCACATACTAGAGATGACTAGGCCATCTAACAAGGTTTGGATTTCTCTTTACCACGAGAAACTCTATTCCGCCTCCCAACCTCAGTTAGTTCAGTTCCGCTCTGTTCCCCAGAGCTCTATACCCACTGAAGATATCCTCCGAGGGGGGGCTTGTCTTGTAAGACCCAGGACCCCTCCCGTCTATCACTCACTTGCATTCCAGTCAAACAGCCTGACACCACTCAGCTCTGTCAAAAAAGGGGACCCCAGAGACATGTCCTTATAACGGAGGCTGGGGCTGGGATATCCAATCTGCTAAAATCAGGTTTTCTGGGAAATTCTCTTTCCTGGCCTGTGAGACATTGTGCTCCGAGTCAGGCTACTCTACTCTTCTTCACCAAGCCAACCTCTTCACGATGCCTTCTTGGACTTCCAACAACGATGATAAGATGAGCAGCTGGCGGGACCAGCTCTCGCCCCGAAACCTGAGTTTTCGGGGCTTTAGAAGAGCTTCTGAGTCTGTGGCAAAAACAACCCCTTCAACCAGTAAAGATTTCACCATGTTGCACTATCCAGACCGACCTGCGAGGAGGATCACTGAGGCCGATATTCCCAGCGACGAGGAGTGTAAAAAGTCTCTTATTGATATGAGAAAGGCTTCTTTCGTGGAGCAAATATACCGAAGACATGAAGTTCAGCATCAGAAACAGTTATCTCCTGTGCGAGAACCGGCGCAAGAGGAGCTTTCAGCATTGAGACCGCCTCAGCATGATTTATCTCGAATAATACAGCCACAACCACAACCACCAACAGAACAGCCTCGGACAGTTCAACCACAGATCGCGCAGCCTCGAATAATACAAGCACCAGCAGAACAACCACGACTAGAGCATCCTCGAGCACAGCAGCCGTTACGATTAACTTTTGGGCCGTTCAATGGACAGTTCCGATCAGCCTTTGGACCACTTACACCCGCTGAAGAGGAGCCATGCCCGTTAGAAAAGGTCGACACCATTGAGTCTACAGCAACAGCAACAGCAACAGCAATAGCAACACCGCAAGTTCCCCAACCTTCTGTGGACATTCGAAAGAGCCTCTTAGTCGTTGATGATTTAAATATTGCAAGAGAGCCCTCGCCTTCTGCAGTCATCAGCGAAGCCAAGACCATCAAGCTCGAACGAGTAGACAACCACGCTACACCTGGCGTCTCACCAATCTCATCACCACGACCAAGCGATGCTTCGGCCTCAGGATGGCCTAGACGAAAACAATCAGTTCAAATGGTCGCTATTCGTCGATCATCGCAAGATTCTCAGAAGCGCAAGCAGTCTGTTCACACAGTCGTTGTGCGACGGCCCTCCAAGCCAACGGCAGATGCCCTCAATTCCCATCCTGTCCACGCATCTTCTACACAAGTCCATGTTCGACAAGACAGTGTTTCGGACCCAATGTGTCGGGTGTGTCACAATGGAATCGCTGAGACGTCTGGGACTTGTTCAAGCTGTGAAAATGACTCCATCACAGCCACGCCGGTCGAAATCAGTCCCAACTTCTCTCGGCTTCATCACAAACCAACTGTCAAGAAGTACAACCGTCCACCTCCTCTGATTCCTCAGTCTCTGGACGGTATCGCCAAGCTTCATCGCCCCTCCGCTTCTCTCACCTCTGATCCCGAAGCGAATTCACTGTCACCACCGGCTTCGCCAACATCGCATTGCAGCAGTCCGGCTGAGACCGTCAAGACAGTGGCGACGGGTCCTTCGGTTCCTCCGACCCCAATGTCGGCCCTCTCGACGCCCGAAGTGTTCAAGCGCTTTCAAGAAGAGGTTGAATCAAGAGCCAAGGCAGATGATAGTCCTTCATTCGATGATCCATGGATGATTAAGTGCAAGACTCCCGAGGATGATGTCTACGAAGATGATTGGGCGGATTATTACTTTGATGAGCAAAATTTCAACGACGACAAAGTCACTAATGGGCCAGTGCCTGGTGTCAACTTTGTTCCGAGTCCTGTCAATCCAGGTCCTGGGTGGATATAAAGCCTTATAAGAGATTGCCAGTAAAGGGTTGTATCATGTATGTATTCAAAATGTCAGGTAGCGGGTTTGTTTTTCTATATCCTGGCCAAATAGCGACAAGCGTTCTTTCAATTCAATCATGAGTCTATGCTTCATAACCATCTCTTTCGTCTCTTCGTGACATCTTCTTTCATCTGATCCCATCTCAACTTTTAAGTCTATGTTCTAGTCTATAGAATTTTTGTAACTGTCAAATCGCTTGAGTCTCCACCCTCTAATTCTATCAATCCGCCAGCTTCAATTCTCTTCTTCCACTTGTTGCTCTCATACCGCGCAAATATTATCGTCATGCGCAGTGTAACATCGCTGCTCGAGTCATGCTCCTGCAGTGATTCCGCGACAGGTGTGAACGTCCAGCGGCCAAATGCCCAGTTGAGGATATATCGGCCGGAGGCGCTGGGCTCTGGTGGGGGAATATCGGGATCGGAGTTTGTGGGCGTTGATGATAGTGAGACAAGGGCCTTGATGCGGTAGGCTTCGTCTTTGGGGGCGGAGGAGAGAAAGGCAACGAGCTTTTCGGTCGAAACTCGTGCTGAAGGATCGGCTTTCAGGACAACTGACAAAACCTCGACTTCGCTTTGGTGGTTGTGAGAATGGCCGTTTGTTGTGCCGTTGGAGTGGTCGTGACTGTGGCCGCTGGTCTTTTCAACATCTGCCTCTGTCAACTCCTTCGCCAAACCACCATCCACGCCAAAGATCAAGTCCATCGACACTTTGCCCTTGTCGCTCTTGACCTTGGCAACGTCAACTTCCAGGTCGCCGACTCGGTCGAGGCATTCGTCGTATCGCAGCATGCTGACATTCTCCCACTTGTTGAAGACAATGAGATCGGTGTAGCGCGCTTGAATGCGTGCCGTGTAGCTAGTGTCCTCATAGCCCTTCCAGTTCTCGACATCAATGACGCTGATGACACCGTCGAGGATGTACTTCCCGGACTCACGCGCAAGGCGGTTGACTTCGAGAGCGAGGGTCGCGGGAAAAGCCGAGCCGCTGGTTTCAATAACGATTCGATCGGGCGTGACGGTCTTTTCTAGTTCTTCGAGCGCAGGGCCGAGTTGACCGACGAGGTTGCAACAGATGCAGCCGTTGAGGAGTTCCTGGACGCCCGAAATGGCAGAGTTGGCGGCGAGTTGTGAGTCGACTGCGAGATCGCCGAATTCGTTCTTGAGAAGCGCAAGCTTATAGTCTGGGTTCTGGGCGCGAAGTTGGGGGATCAGGTTCAGGATCAGTGTCGTTTTACCTGATCCCAAAAACCCTGTAACGATAGTGATAGGAATTGGCGCCATCTTTGCTGTACTTTCACCAGAATCGAGGTTGAAAATAGCACATATAGAAGAAAGGGAACGGCGTCAAAGTTTTGTTTGATAAAATACCTCTTTAGCGGAACAAACAAATGTGAATTGTTGGGTGATCATCAGCCCATCCATTCAGAACGGTCCGATAAGATAGACTTTTGAATCGTTATCAGGCCTTATCGGAATTACCCCGCCAACTGCGACTTGACGTCACTTTATAGAGGGTGACAAGCTGAAAGACTACCCGGACTAACGTAAGGTTTCACAGGGGTGCATTGAGGATTTGCGCCATTGCGTATGCCAATGCCGGGGATAAAGATGGAAGAACAAGGAAATGGGGTAGGAATACACAATATTTACATGCATCCTTCGCTCGTCTAGATCTTCATCGGAGCATCATCCTTTAACAGGAAACTCAATCCGCCTAAAACGAAACAAAAATGGCTTCTCAAGAATCAGGCCAGAACAACAACCTCCGAGAGGAGAGCTTCAAGGAGCAGCTGGACAAGGCTGCGGACAGCACCCGTGAACTGGAGAATCAGAAACCCAATCCTGTTGTCGAGAAGAGTATGTTCTACCGAACGCTCTCTCTACATATAATAATTGCTGACTTGTTGTAGTCACAGAATATGTCCCAGCTGCAGCCAAGATCCTGCCAGCTCGTCAAAGCCCGCCCAAAGAGGAAGACAAGCCACCAGGACCACCAGAACGACCGCATCACGATGACAAAATCGAAGACTTTGTAAGGGATCAGCACAGAAGTCAGGGTGTTGATGGTATTCTGGGCGATTCTCCCAACCATGAGTGATGGGATTATTCGCGACTTTTGGGGATATTAGCGCTGTATAATAGGGCGTTTGCATACAACGTAATGAATTCATGCTTCACGTGTCTTGAAGTCGAATTTGACGTGAAGCCAATGCAGTGCGACTTGTGAAGGTGTCTTGGATATGGACGTTAGCTTCACTGCTCGGAACACGATCCAGTAACGGCCTTGAGCCTCATGAGCTTAATCCTTACAGAAGGCAAAACTCGCTTAAGTCTTGGTCTGCAGGAACGAAGTCGAGACACAAGCTCAACAGCCGCTTCTCGAGACCCGACCCCATGCAGCGACGGAAAGTTCACGATGCAGAAATTTTACAGCCAGACATGTGCCAAATCCTCGTGAGCAACACGCGTTTATGCGTCGTCACACAGCTTATTATCAGCAGCGCGAAATTTACTACAAAATCCTTTTCAGGATGATGGAATGTCCCCCCTTCTTGGCATTGCACCGCCTACAGACATCGTTGCGAAACAACGACCTGACGGAGAATTTCCTATATCCAAGGGTTATAATCTACTGAGCGTTTCCCGCAATGGGAAAGGCAACGCGACACCGTGGGAGGTGACCCAGAGGTCGGGTGAAGGTCGTGGCGGCTCAGAAAACATTAAAAAAATGCTTTTTGATCTAAGGAGCAAAGGTAAAAGAGATCGGGAAAAGTGCGAGTTTATATACCCCAAGATTTTCTGGGTGGGGCTGCCGTTTCGGTTAGTCAGCACAGGTTTCTACCAACGGGTGGTTGGTTGGGATATGGATCTGGGCAAGCGATTACCCTATATTAAATCAACAGCAATGTTAATATTTAGGACATTGATATGCGCAACATAGATCTAAATAAGCTAAACGCACAATTTTGCGAACCTGCTATCTTAATAGTTCATGGCTTTGCTCGACATCTAAGAAAATGGCATTATCCCGTTAGAAGTTTCGTAATACTAAGACATATAGACATACCCGCTGTGCTCAAATAGTGCCTTGGTCTCTTCTGTCTCGTCCACATATGGTAAAACACCAATACACATGTTGGGAGGTTGATGAGAGCACCAACAATGGAGATGATGGCTTCCGCAGACAAGGCCATCGTGAAAGGATCACACAAAGTTTTTTTTTTGGAAACAGAATGTGCTGCAGATGCTTGGACTTGGTCAAGATTTCGGGGAGAGAAGAATGAGCTGAAGTAGAGCTCAAGAGATAGGCCTTACCATGATGGGTGGAATGATGGCTTTTTAAACCGAAGAGGGGGACGTAGTGTGTCCTTGCGGCAGACAAGGCTGTGCAGTGGAAGCATCACTTAAAAGACATGAATAACAATATCTATCGCTCCGTGTAGGACGGCTTAGGCCAGGTCCCGGGAGAAGAATCAGGTACTAAGGCAGGGCAAAAGAGATTCATATGCTTCTCCAATCTGCACGAATGTTGTTTTCGACTCAATTGGTCAACTCCAACCCATCTTGAGGATTCGGACAACTGAGGTTCAAAATTTGGTCTCGTCCATACAAATAGTGGCATTTACACCGGGATCATTTCCACGTTGCTTTTGTTTGCAGGGGCTGAACTATGTAGATCAAGACAACGATCCAACTCGAGACTGATAGAGTGGCTTGGCATCGGTTTTCTCAAGCAATGGGATATCATACCGGAAGCAAGAGTGAAACAGAGATACAATACGTAGCAAGGACATGGGGAAGGTTTTGGTTAAAGAAAAAGGAGGGAGGAGTTGGCATAGGAAACAGCGCTTACATATACCGTTAGGGTCGACTAATGGCGATGGACTTTGCAAAATTTGGCCTCAGCAAAACAAACAGCGAGTCCAGTGGACGCATATAATGCCTCGTTAAGTTAGGCAAGGGTGCAGCAATTTTGCAAAATCTGGCCGTGTCCAATCAGGTCGTGCGCTTCGGTGAACAACCCATGATAGGTACCTCATGCATGTTGTTGGGTGGTGCAAGTTATTGAATGACCGCCTAGTCGCCTGGACATGGATGCAATGCGCCCTGCCGTGGGAAGACTACTGCCGTAAGTCGAGCGCGGTCGCAATAGACAGCTTGGAAAGGTCGGTGCATGTGTGGAGGTTATGGCACGTCATATCCATATAAGAATCAACAACTACTCTACATAGCCGGGCCCAAGTTGACTTTCTATTACATCTCCCTCTATCAAAAGGCATCTTCCGCTCCATTTAGTTGTCGCATCCTGTTACAATGTCTCGAGCACCTAAAATCTCAGAAGCGATCTGGGAGCGGCACAAGAGCATTATTCGAACCTTGTATATTGACGAAGATAACAGCCCTGAGAAAGTCTCCGAGATCTTGCGGGACAAGTATGGATTTACAGCATCGTAGGTTCCCCAAACATGCAAACTTACACCAAGACCAACATATTCAAGGCGTCATCAAATCATTCGTCGGCATGCCAGATGGAAGTTCAAAAAGTACACGACCAAGGAGGAATGGGTATATACGAGCTTGCAGATACAAAGGCGAAAAGAGCAGGACGGGAAAAAGACTGAAATTGTTCTGAATGGCAAAACAATTTCGGAAAAGAAACTCAGCAAGGCCCTGGGGAGGTACGTTGGGCCCTGGGACTTCGGGCCCGAGTGCCAGAGTGAGTACTTTATCCTTCTGCATCTAGTTGACCACGAAGCTGATACCTTGTTAAGGGATTCGTCCCTGCGAAGACCTCACCACAATAGCGATTCATACCCCCAAGGAAGACTCTGGCGTCATAACATACTCGACACCGTGGTTCAAGTTCTGGACCCTTGCTGAAGAGACGGGTAAGTAATACTACCTCACACGATGAATTGCGCCCAAACTAATACGCAGCAGTTTTCACGAGCGCGGCTATAGCTTTAGCAAGGCCCAAACGCCACAATAACCAAGATTCCCTTGATAAGATCATGAAATTTATGTCATCGGATGAGCAAAAGTTCACCGAACTACCCAGCTTGCTATCACATCTGGCGAGAGCCTTGCCTCGATTTCATGAAAACCAGCGACACCCTGTACAAGAGGACTGCGACTCTTTGCTGCTGCAATGGATCTTTTACGCTGGCTCAAACAAGTTAGTTAGCGTAGAATGCATGCACATTTTGTTGCAATGGGCCATCGACAATAACTATCTCCGGCTCATCAAGGACGCCATTGCTCTTGGTGGACTAACCGTCCAAGCCGCGTCCGGATACCTACTCCCCAGCGCTGTCAAGGTAGGCGATCTGGACCTACTGAAATTGTTTTTGCACACCGCTCGTGGCCCTAACCTCTCTTCACGACATCTGGACAGGGCACTCGCAGTGGCTATTGACAATGTCGATGGCCCCATGGTTGATGTATTGTTGCAGAATGGTGCCAACACTACCAGATCATCCTTTGACGACGAACTGCCCATAAGGCAGGCATTGAAATTAAACAATAGTGACAGGATCGTGAGAAGTCTCTTGAAATCCGGCGCGGAAATCCGGCGCATGTCGATTTCACATTCTATCCTTCGTTATGCTCGAAGTACAGCGTCTGCAAAGCTACTGCTAGACGCTGGTGCTCCAGTGAATTTCGCAGGCAGAATGTGGTTTACCCCTATTCAGCAAGCAGCTATCAGAAATGATCTAGACATGGTCACCCTGCTGTTGGGAGCTGGGGCAGACCCGAACTTGGTTTGTGACGATGCCAGAGACCTATTATTACGCAATAGCTGTGTTGCAGAGAACGGCCACGTGCCTTATGGTATCTCACTTGCACTAATCTCACCACTCATGTTCGCAATGGGACATCACAACTTCGATATGGCTCGTTGTCTTCTGAATGCTGGGGCAACAACTGATTGGCCCATGGCCAGTCATCATAAAGGGGAAAACCCTAGACTATGTTCTATTTTCCAATGGAGAACCGTCCATATACGCATGTTGAGATGGTGGAGAGTTGTCAGGTCCTGGAAAAATGCACTTCCGCAATATCCTGGAAAGGTGGCCGCTGGCAAGATATGCGAGATCTTCGAAGCACTCTCACAACCAGCAGTGAATATATATTCCTTTGCGTGTGACTGGCATCTTGATGGAACGGCACTACAAGCTGCAGTGGAGATCAATGACTATGAGCTCGTCTGGATACTCACAGAAGATGGGGTTGACGTGAACAAGATACCATGCTCTTACCCGGCCTTACCAGCTCTACAAACAGCGTCGCTCAACGACAACACTAGCCTGTTCAGACTGCTGGTGCAGCGAGGAGGTGACATTCATGCTCAAACTGCAGCAAAAGGACTCACTTGCCTACAGGCTGCAGCGTTGTTAGGAAGCCAAGAACTCGTCGAGCTACTTTTGCAAATGGGTGCCCGAGTCGACGATTACCAGAGTGGAAATGACACAACCGTTCTCCAAGCAGCTGTCATAAGTGGCAGTATAGGAACTGTGCGGACAGTTCTCCATGCTGGGGCAGACGTCAACGACAGCCGAGGTGTCTGCTCTGCCCTTTACCACGCCGCTTACGGACAAGATCCTCAAATGTGTGCTTTTCTCTTACGCAGAGGCGCTTTGGTAGACCAGGAGAAGAGCAGAGACAGCCCACTAATTGCCGCCATATTTCGAGGCTCGCACGACATGGTAAAACTTCTCTTGGAAGCCCGAGGCAATCCCGACAGTTGTACTCGATTAGTACACCGCAAATGGAGCGAGTCAGGCATGCCACATATTCAATATAGAGAAGAAGAAGACAAAAACGGCGTCCAATTATGGACTCCGCTCGCAGCTGCTTGTTACTGGAGTGACATCGCCATGATCGAGCTGCTTTTACAGTATGGAGCTATACTGCACAAAGGGATGAAGTGTCTGTTCTCTCCAGTTGAGGCTTCAATTTGCCGAAATGACCTTGGTTATGACATTTTTCAGTTTATACTTCACCTAAGAGCGAGAGATCTAGGAGGTCTAAGCTGGGATGATCGGGAGGCGTTAGTTAGTTGTGCAGTGCCGACGAACGTGCCGTGCGAAGTTGTTCAACAGATGGTCGCTTTAGATCTCCTCACAGAAGTTAGTAAAGGAAAAACCCTCCTCCTTGCAGCGGAAAAAGGGCTTTTGGAGAGGGTCAGGATATTGGTAAGAGCCGGCACAGACATTCACTCTGATACAGCAAACATTGGCGGCACAGCCTTAAAAGTTGCATGCCAGGAAGGCCACCTTGACGTCGCTGAATATCTCCTTGCTGAAGGGATGGGCTGTCGCCTTTGGTATGAGTTGCCAAACCACGCGGGCCGATTAGCAGATGCCTTGGATGCTGCAGAAGCCAATGGCCATTTCAACCTCGTTGCTTTGCTTCTCAAACACAGAGCAGCTATCGGTGATGACACATTCAACGAGTTCGAGCTACGGTATCGCCAAGCTTTAGTTACAGGAAGAGTTGACATAGCCTATTTGTTTCTGGAGCACGATCTAAGCCGGCATGGTCCGAACAACCTGCCTGTAACGGCCGACATCTCCGAGTGCGAGCTGGTGGATGCAACAACTAGAGAGAGGGAGGACACATCATGATAGACTGGCCGAGAGAAAACAGCCAAAATACCATCTCCGGTAACATTTGGATTCCTAGGTAGTTACTGAATTCAAACCAGCCTGGTATAATCACGCGATATCGTACAATAAAAATTGTCGAAAAGGGGTCAAGTAAGATGCCAGTCAGCCAGTCTCCATATTGGAGTATAGTTCTAGCTAAGTGCGGTATCAATATAGAAATATGGACTAAGAACTGAATAATAGCATTCCCAGTGATCTATGGTTTCCTAAGCCCCTTACCCAACAACTCTTTCCCGACTTCTGGTATGAGCTTTTCATCTGGGAATTTGGACTTTTTGCCAAGGATGTTGTCTCCTGCACCAACTGTCTGAAGCAGATCCGGGAGATCGCCATCAAGTGGTGTACCATAAACCAAGTGACCCAAAGCGAGAAGCATTCCATGCAACGCCTCTGCTGACTTCTCCTCCGAGGCTATAGCCTCGACTACTGACGCAGCAAGCTCGATCTCGTCATCCCCTGAAAGATTAGGTTTTGACTCTTGTCTTGCCCGGCGATTTGCCACTGACAAGTTGAAGAGAAGGGAAGAACCAGCAACCCGCACGTTGTTATGACTCTCGTCAAGGAAGCTCGAAGAGATGAGAAGAATGACCGAAGCACGTAACGAGTTGTCTCGCATGATTTCGTCGGAAAATAGGGGTGTCGAGAAGAAGTTGCAGGCCATCTGGAGCGTGACCAGGCGAAGGGCATAAGGGCACCCTGATTGTTGACTGACAAAGTTCAGCACAGTCCGGACCGTCTCATGGTTCTTTTCTTCGGCAAAGTATCCACTGACTCTAGGATCCGAAAGAGCGCATCTGAATAAGTCAACGATAGTGAAAAGAATATCAATGGGAAGTGTCGTGACCGAATCCCTGACAAGGCTCGACAGGTGGTTCATCTCAGGAATGACTGCACTTGAAGGACCATCCTTCGCCCGATCCTCAAGGTATTTCTTGAGAACTTGTACCTCTGGCTTCCTAGCAACTTCGTCACCCATCTTAACCATGAGTTTGTCCAGCGGAGGGACCTTTGCGTAGAGAACAGGCTTCGCATTGGAATTAGCAAAGGTCGGTAGCCGGAGTCTCTCATGAGGATGAACGGGATGTGCCATTTGCACTAGGAGCTGGACATTTCCTCGAAGAGCAGCTGGATCAGCCCCTGACCACCTATTTTCCTCCTCACCACGCAGAAATGTTACGATGGTTGGTGTCGCCCTGATGGAATATCGGCTTCCAATTTCGTGGGCCTGGGGCTGTGCAATGTCGACCTTGATTAGTGTGGCTTTCTCCCCAACTTCTTCCGCAAGTTCGTCGTAAACTGGGTAGAGGACCTTGCAAGGTGGGCATGTCGCTGAGGTAAAGAAGACGACCGCACATGAATTCTTTGCCCCGTTCATCAAACGATCGAACTCGGCAGAATTGGAAACAATTTTGACGCCATGTTTTGGAGCACTTGGCGTCTGAGCGCTCTGCTGGAGTCCGAGGATAGAACCATTCTGTCTCCCGGCATTGATCCCTTGAGTGAGCTGAGGAAGAAGCATACGGCCCATGGGCGAGTCGAGAACAGCCTGTGGCATTTTGACAATGTGCTCTGGAATACCCTTTCCTAATAGAAAGTTTGCGAATGAATCGCTGAAATTATTACAGTTGTGATGAAAGAGGTCATAGGCCTGTGGATCGTTAGAACAGTGAGCAAAACATGCATTAAGGGCATTACCTCTAGTGTAAAGATCGGCCGAAGAGAGTCGAGAAACTCTTCTATTACGTCCATAGGTAGATTCGTTGTGCCGAGATGGATCTTCTCCAAGGGCTGTCCAAGGTGTGACGAGCCTGGTCTGATTGCGATAATGCCTCCATCATAGACATACTCTCTGCCGTCGAGTTCTATAGAAGTGTGATAGATGGCATCGAGCTGAAAGCCTAGAAGACCCATGGACATCTGGCGTGCCAGGCCTCGTGAGAGGTCATAGACAAAGAGTTGGACGTCCATCTTTGGTCTCTTGGGGGTGAAAGGACTGCGGTTTTCTTGGCTGATATGGATCGCAGAGATATATTCACGAAAGGTATTAATGGCTTTATGAAGGTTTGAGCAGAGCCTTGGGAGTGAGGGTTGTGGTTATTGGGTTGAGCAGGTCGAGTAATAGGATTCTAGGAATTGAAGTGCTAGTATGAAAGTACTATAGGCAGGCAACATCCATTGCGTCGACCTCACTTGAAACTGGAACATTCTAAAGGCGCTGACGGAGAGAGTTCTACCTAGGAACGAGGCGCAGTTGAGTCTATGTCCTAGAGCCATGGCATAGCCAGACAATAGCAGATCGAGCCAGGACACTTTTGACGAGTATTGAATAGCTAAAGAGCAATAACTATCGTCTCGGCATCTTTCACGTACTGTTCGAACTTGATGACATTGAAAGTCGCATATTGACCATTAGTGGGGCATCTAAAATTAGCGTTTCGTTCTCTTCCCTGGGATTTCAGGGGCTTTTCGCTTGTCTCCCCTAAAAGTTGATCCTCCGGTACCAAGCCCCTGACAGATGCGCCAGCTGGACGGGCACTATCGCTATGGCCGTGGAGGTGCGTGTGGAACCTCGATTTTTAAGCATGCAGATTGGCTGTATCACGCAAACCAAACCACTTCCGTCTCTCACGAAAAACTATCTTTGCCCCCCTTTCTCACTGTATCCGTGTTAACTTTACCGGTCTGCAACTGAAAGACAGAGAGCCAGCTTGTCAACAGCCAACAGCCAACAGCCAACAGCCAACAGCCAACAACCAAAATCTCATCTCGTCCATCCCATCCCTTTTAATTTATTCCTTTTCTTTCGCCACGCTCCAATCCCCTTCCTCCTCCCGACCCAACCCTCGTTTCGAAGTGAACCACTCCCTCCCTCCCTAGAATTATCCGATGGTCGGCCGAGTCCAGTCCCTTCTTTAAATAGACAGCCCCAACACCGCAATCTTATCTCCCCTTCTCGCGAGACCCGCGCTCATGAGAACACCCACATCGCCGCCCTTATCAAAGTTCCCCGTCTTCGACCCTCACGAGAAACCAGACCGATACAAGTTTAAGCCCAAGAGGCAAGGCATTATTGGCAGGATGAAGGAGTCTTGGATGACACAGTCCCAGCGGACGAGGTGGATTAAGACTGCCGCCATCGTTTTTGCGATTGTTACCCTCTTCTACTTTATCTCCCCCAAGGGTGTTGAAGTGTATCACGAAGGTACGCCTAGTGGAGGTAGTAGCAGCAGTCGATCGAGAGTCCCAATCGCATTGTGCTAACAAGAAGCAGTCACTCACCCTGCGCAGGGCAACAATGGCCAGTCCCCCTCAGATTCTTCCTACGGTACCGATCGATGCACAAAGTCTTTCTCCAAGGACAAGCCCATTGTCCAGTATGTTCTCATGATCGATGCCGGCAGCACTGGTTCGCGAATCCACGTCTACAAGTTCAACAACTGTGGCGATACCCCTGAGCTCGAGCACGAGGAATTCAAGATGACTGAGAAGGATGTCGGTGGCCTCAGCAAGTATAACGGCGACCCTGTGGCCGCTGCCAAGAGTCTCGATCCCCTCATGAAGGTCGCCATGGATACCGTTCCCAACGCCCTCAAGGGCTGCACTCCCGTCGCCGTCAAGGCCACCGCTGGTCTTCGAATGATTGGCAAGGAAGCTTCCGATGCTATTCTTGCTGAAGTCCGACGACACCTCGAGCAGGATTACCCCTTCCCTGTCGTTGACAAGGAGAACGAAGGCGTCGTTATCATGGACGGTTCTCTCGAGGGTGTTTATGCTTGGATTACCACCAACTACCTTCTCGGCAAGATTGGTGGTCCCGATAAGAGCGAGACTGCCGCTGTCTTTGATCTTGGTGGTGGTTCTACTCAGATCGTTTTCGAGCCCACTTTCAAGGGTGCCGCCCACGGTGGAATGCCTGAAAAGCTTGCTGAGGGTGATCACAAGTACGATCTCGACTTCGGCGGTCGTCACTTCGAGCTTTACCAGCATTCCCACTTGGGCTATGGTCTTATGGCTGCCCGCAAGGCCATTCATGGTGCTCTCATCAAGGACATCGAGTCCAAGAACACCGACAAGGCCTGGGTAAAGCAACCCATTGTTAACCCCTGCATTGCGCCGGGCCTGAACAAGACTGTTGAAGTTACTCTTGATGGCAGTGAGGAGCCTGTTGAAGTTACCTTTGTTGGTCCCTCGCAGCCTGCTCCCGCTCAGTGCCGAAACCTTGCTGAGAAGATCCTCAACAAGGATGAGGAGTGCAAGCTCGCTCCCTGCTCTTTCAACGGCATCCATCAGCCCCTGCTTTCCAAGACCTTCACCAAGGAGGATGTCTACATCTTCTCCTACTTCTTCGACCGCACTAAGCCCCTCGGTATGCCTGACTCCTTCACTCTTCGTGAGATGCACGATCTTACCCAGACTGTCTGCATGGGCAAGTCTGGATGGGATGTTTTCACCACCATCCCTGATGCCATGGCTGAGTTGGATGGCCGACCTGAGTGGTGTCTGGACCTCAACTTCATGATGGCCCTCCTCCACAGTGGTTACGAAATGCCCATTGACCGTGAGGTCAAGATTGCCAAGAAGATCAAGGGCAACGAGCTCGGCTGGTGCCTCGGCGCTAGGTAAGATTATACGACTTTGTCTTTTTTTGTCCCACACTAATGATGTCCCAGTTTGCCTCTTCTTGCTGGTGGTTCCGGCTGGTCTTGCAAGGTCAACCAGATTGCTTAAGTTATACCATAGGATATTAGGCGTTGAAAGGAGATGTATGTTGGCTTTTGCTTTTACTACTAGACCGATCCTTTTGGAACGGCAATGACATTGGGATATGACAAAATCACGCTACGGACCATCGGCATCGTGAACAAAAGATGAACGAGATTGTGAGTCATTGGTGGCTTCATGGGGGAACTGGAGTCCTCGACTTGTCATGACGTGTAGAATATTATAGAATTAATTAATACAAGGGTGCCGACCTTAGACCGGCGCGGTCACCATGCCCAAGACATCTTCAATCACATCTTCGGGACCGATATCTTCTAACAGGGCTTCTACTGCTTCAAGTCTGCTCCCCCATTGCATGCTCCTCTCCTTTTCAGGCGAAGTTAGCTGTACTCGGTGTAAGTACACCTTGCGGGCGGCGAGGCCAACGAGAGCTGGTGTTACAAAGTCTAGACGATGCAAAGCAGCCAAACAACGCATGAGTTGACTAAAGTGCTTTGTGGCTGTGGGACTGATACCCCCAGCAACAGCTCGGTGCATTCGAAGAAATGAGATGATGTTCATCTGGTAGCGGATGATTTCGACATCTACTTGTGCCTCTTTACTGAGTGTACCAAGATAACTGATATCCTATAATATAGTCAACGACTGGACAAAGATTGAACCAGGGTAACCTACGCTTTCGACCATCAGGGGCGGGTCTGAGCCGGTTTCCTCTCCAGGACCCCTTTTCACGACACTACCCATGGAGGCATTATCGGCATCATTGCCGCCGTCTGCCTCCTCCAAGTTGACGAATCCATCCTCGGGATTATGCCAGTAGGCTATATATAAGAAATCATTCAGGTGCGCCGTCACACGAGCTTCGCCTCCACTAGCTGCTTCTAGGACCGGAATGAATACGAATTGTTTTGGAGCTGTCTGAACAGAAGTTCGTGTAAAGATACGACGGGTACGTAGAAGTTCCAGCGCCTGGATCTGTACAGCTTGTGGTGCTCGATCGAGATTCTTTGCGAAAACCACGTTGGCGATTCGAGACGCAAACGCACCACTAGGCGTTAGAGGACTGAGGGGTGTGCGCGGGTGGGACGTTGATGGCCTCGACGTGAAGTATGAATCGGGGTGGCGGGATGCTGTCGGAGAGTGACTAGATGGAGAAGTCGCATTGCCTAGAAGAGCAGAAGCGAAGTCTTCGAGCGTCGTGGAGGGAGTGCAATCGATCACGACCCAAGTGAGGCCGAATGTCTTTGTAGCTACAAGCTGTAGTTCCTGAATCAAGTCATCGATGGCATCGGACGGTGTGCTGACAAGACAGTGTTCGCGACTAATTAGACAAAGGAGTACGGCCAGCTCGAGATCGCTCAGAGCGTGGACCTTGTCGAGAAGGCTATCATCCGCCATAATTCAGCCGTCTCAGCCTCGTTGGCACGTCCATGAGGCTTTGCGTACCTGATAATGAAGGTTGATCCCTACTAGAACGTTCTTGTGAAAGCTAAGTTAGTCTTCGGGAGCTTAATGTTGCATGATAGAGGTGCATATGATGTCACGTGGAGTTGCACAAACCCAAGACCGCCAGCGGCTTGCGACCCCCACTTTCCTGACTTATGCATGCCACTAAGCTGAACCCGGCCTAGTCTGTAGAATCACCTCGAGCGATGGGCAAGGCTGCGACATTGGTACCTCCGCCCACCGTCATCTGCCGCTGCCATCTCCAAAACACCAACCTTTTACGAACCCGATTCTTGACGGTCGAATTTGAGTTCCAGATCGATCACAACAGCAGAAGTCTTGCTCCACATCGAAGACAGCCCACGAGCCGAAGAGAAGAGAAATCGAGGCTATAGAGTCGACGGCGATTCGATCATTGCGCCTGGAACGCTCGAGATAACGTCATTGAGCAACGCTTCTCGTCCAGAAACAATATTTCACCATGTCTTCACGAAAGAAGGTCCTTCTCAAGGTGCGAAATGATAGAAACCACGCCAGAACTTGTCTGGGATCCCAAGTATTGATACGAATGTGAAAATAGGTTATCATCCTGGGCGATAGCGGTGTTGGCAAGACCAGCTTGATGAACCAATATGTACGCATCTTCAACCAACATCGATTAAAATTGCAGCAAGACTGATGGAAATCTTATGATTACAGGTCAACAAGAAGTTTAGCGCGAGCTACAAGGCCACTATCGGGGCCGACTTTCTAACTCGAGAGGTCCTCGTTGACGATCGACAAGTTACCATGCAGGTAGGACAGGGACACAAGATCGCACCTTGAGGGACATTAGACTGACTCTTCTGGGATAGCTCTGGGATACGGCCGGTCAAGAGCGTTTTCAATCCCTCGGCGTGGCGTTCTACCGAGGTGCTGATTGCTGCGTTTTGGTCTACGACGTGAACAATGCCAAGAGTTTCGAGGCACTGGACAGCTGGAGAGATGAATTCCTCATCCAGGCTTCTCCTCGGGACCCCCCCAACTTCCCATTCGTTAGTGGCCCTAAGTTTGAAAGAAGGAAGGATACTAATGCAGAAATTAGGTCGTGCTTGGAAACAAGATTGATGTTGAGGAGAGCAAGCGAGTGGTGAGTAAGCAGAAAGGATTGGTGATCACGATCTAACATTATCAAGATTTCCAACAAGCGCGCCATGACATTCTGCCAGTCCAAGGGCGATATTCCCTACTTTGAGACAAGTGCCAAGGAAGCCATCAACATCGACCAGGCTTTTGAAGGTAAGACTCTATGCTCTGACACCTTGACAAAGCTAATGATTCGCAGTGATTGCTCGCAACGCTCTCGCCCAAGAAGAGTCCGAAGAATTCAGCGGCGACTTTGACGACCCAATCAACATCCACATCGAGAATGACCGTGATGGCTGCGCTTGTTAAAGGATGACATGGGCAGATGGTGATTGGGTGTGGTGATGTTTGTGATTGTGTTGAGTGACGAGGAGGATAGCTATATTCGGTGGTGGATTATTGACGTTGCCTGGATGTATCATAAAGAGGCAGCTGGGTTTAGTCTTTTTTCTTAGTTCTCCTTGGTGTTTATACATGGATGCGACTTGGTTCTTTCTTTTGAATTGCTTCAGCATCTTCTTGAGTGTGATATGATGGTGATATGAGATGTGTTCGGGTCTTAATGCGTCAGCTGCTAGAGTCTCGAGGCAATGCCTAGGCTTTAGTGGAAGATGCATCTAATCAGGCCATTATTAGATCAAAAATCGAGCCATTATCAATATCGTACATCAATCGAGTCGCCTCTTAACCGGGGAAGCTCGAGTCAGCTAGCAGAGCTCCTCGGCTTAGACCCACATCTGTCCGAGGCTGTGGAGGCTTCCAATGACAGCACTTGTACCCCGGATTTCCAAGATATCCACTTGGAGAAGCGCGAGCTGTGAGTGGCCAAGATGCACAGTCAGCAGCCGCGAACCTCGGCTCCGTTGCTGGACATTCGACGATGTGCGGAGAAGTTGGAGCTTGAGACAAACCTGGGGTAGAATTATTTGCAGTAACTTGTACTTTATTTCTTCATATCTTGACTTGATTCCTCTCTTCTTTTTTATATTATCTCGCTGTCTTAACACTGTTGTTGTGATATATCATCCATTTTGCTTGTGATAATACGCTCCCTTATTACCTCCACACATCTCAGTCTTTCCTAAGTCGACTATAGACAATTACGATGTCGGCGAGAATCCCTCTCATTGTGAGAAACTCCATCCCTAACTTCACTTAAGAGCATAGTGACACTAACACTGGTTATTCAGGCTGTCAATCGCGTCAGCGATGCTGCCAAGAAGCAGCTTGACCTGGTCGCCAAGTTCGTCGAGGAAGAATGTATCCCGTTGGTTTCCCCTTCCACACAGCGCAACTGTATCTCTAATTCTTATTAGCGCCGATCCGGTTGTAGAGGCTCAAGCTGGCGAGGGTGATGCTCGTTGGGAAGGCCACCCTTCCATCATTGAGGATCTTAAGGCCAAGGCCCGAAAGCTCGGCCTCTGGAACATGTTCCTCCCCAAGGGCCACTACAAGGAATCTCCTGGCTACACCAACCTCGAGTACGGACTCATGGCTGAATGGCTCGGCCGCTCACACGTTGCTTCCGAAGCATGCAACTGCTCAGCCCCTGACACAGGCAACATGGAAGTGTTGGCCAAGTATGGTAACGATGCTCAAAAAGAGCAGTGGCTGAAGCCTCTCATGGATGGCAAGATCCGTTCTGCTTTCCTCATGACAGAGCCTCAAATTGCTTCGTCTGACGCAACAAATATTGAGATGGACATCCGTCGTGAGGGTAACGAGTACGTTCTCAATGGCCAGAAGTGGTGGTCCAGCGGTGCCGGTGACCCACGATGCAAGATTTACATCGTTATGGGTAAGACAGATGCCAACAACAAGGACACTTATCGTCAACAGTCGGTCGTTCTGGTACCCGCCGGAACATCTGGTATCACCATCGACCGCATGCTTAAGGTCTACGGATTCGACGATGCTCCTCACGGCCATGGACACATCACCTTCAAGAACGTCAGAGTTCCTGTCTCCAACCTTGTGCTCGGCGAGGGGCGAGGATTTGAGATTATCCAGGGTCGCCTTGGCCCTGGCCGTATTCACCATGCTATGCGCAGCATTGGCGCTGTAAGTTTACCATGATATGCCTTGGTCTGAACCAACATTTAACAATATGCAGGCTGAGCGTGCTCTTGACTGGATGCTGCTCCGTGTCAACGATGAGTCAAAGAAGCCATTTGGCAAACTTCTCCGCGAACACGGTGTTATCCTCGAATGGATTGCCAAGTCCCGTATTGAAATCGACGCCGCACGCCTGATCGTTCTCAATGCCGCCATCAAGATGGACGACCTAGGTCCCAAGAAGGCCCTCAAGGAGATCGCAGAAGCCAAGGTCCTCATTCCCCAGACCGCTCTCAATGTCATCGACCGTGCGGTTCAAGCCTTTGGAGGCGCTGGTGTCTCCCAGGATACACCCCTGGCATACATGTGGGCAGGTATCCGAACACTGCGTCTCGCTGACGGACCTGATGAGGTGCATCTGCAGCAGCTGGGACGTAATGAGAACAAGCGCAGTGCTGAGGCGACAGCGACCATTAAGAGGCAGAGGGCTAAGACTGAGGAGTTGTTGAAGCAATACGGTGTTGAGAGGCTTCAGCCTGGTGCCAGAATAAAGCACAATGCTAAGCTGTAGGGTTTGGATGTCACAGGGCAGAGTGGCGTGGTAGCATGTTGTTGGCTATTTATTTGATAATGGCCAAAGGCCGGCCGCATAACTAGTTGAATGTCTAAATTGTTACACTATTAAAATTAATAGTTATTAAATTAATAGATATATAAATCGCGATTTGTTGACACGGCATAGCCGTTCCTCAGCTGCTCGTAGAGGTGAACTTTTGATATGGACATCCAGTCTGTTCACCTGTCGTTGGTGTCTGAAGCAGGGAACCAAGACCTTCTGGGGGCAATTATTGGCATTGACTTCATCCATGACACCAATATTAAGAGCATAATTCATATATTTTCCGAGAATCCTCCGTCGACAATGACACTTGATTATGTTTATGGCCTCAAGTGTGGTATACCATATTGCACTTCCATTATACCCAGAGCAACGGGGTATAGGCAAAGAGTTGTTTCAAAGGTCCCGGTGTCCTTTAGTTTCATTGGGTGTCGTAGAACTATCATGCAATGTCCCTTATCCTAATGAGTCAACATTTAATCCCTGATAGTTTTCTTTTCAATATACATGTAAGTCATGCCATTCCATTACCCCAGTGATGGTGCGTTGTTCACGACAAGCAAGCGTAAAACACAGGCCTCAGCGTGCCATTTCTCACAGTGGTCCCCTGTAACCGACCATTCCAGGCCTCTATCACCCGCTAAGACACGGAAATAACCAACGTCATCGGGTCCCTGCTGCCCAAAACCTTGCATTTTTCTTTAATTGCCCGTTGCCCCGTCAACAGAGGGCACCGTTTACTTTGCCTGCTAATTTTCTACTACTTGTGCATGGACTGTACCTATTTCATACAAGGGCATTCTATCTTTTCATTAAAGAAACCCAACATCCATCTCAACTGTTTTCCTCCATACACAAACAAAGAACGTTATCGCAAACCAGCTTCTGCTCTCTCCACACTCGAGTATTACTCGCACACGAACGCGTCTACTTTCTTCTCCCAACACTTTCATCATGTCAGCCAAGGTTCTCGCCGATAAGGACGTCAACGCTCCCATGATTGAGCAGCCAGTTACCAAAGACGTTAAGAGCATGGAGTATCACCGCCAGGTTCTCCAGTCCAAGATGGCTGAGGAAGAGACGTGAGTGATAGTCAACAGCCTCAACCCAGTGTCAAAGTCTAACCTTGAAGCAGCGCCAACAAGTACGTCTCGCCCTCAGACAACATCATGAGCCCTTGCTCTGCAAAGATCAATGCTCTACGAAACAAGCACGCCAGCAAGTTCGTCATTCTTTCTCTTCTCTGACAATGACATTGAACTAACATCCTCTTCAGGGCCAAGCCTAAGTCCTTGTTCGCTCAAGCGAGCGCTAAGAAACTCCAGGGCGACAATCCCTTGGGAGCGAAGCCAGCACCAGCCAAGGCCGGTTTCCAACTGTAAGAGAATCAACAATATGTCTCTTCTTTCCGGATAAAACATGTCCACATTTCATGGGCACGGCTTTTGTTTTTGTTGGCTATAGACTACTAGCCAATGGTGTTTATTAAACCACTGGAGGTCAGGTAAAGGGCGTTAGGGGTTCACTTGACATACACATACACACATTGTATTGGTGATACAGGCTACGGAAACTTGGGCTTGATGATATGATGCGATGACAGGGTTTGGCTTGCCTTTCTTTCTGGTGGCTGGTTTATGTACGGTTTTTAACAATTAAACATTTCTTTGGGTTCTACACTTATACGGATCAGACTGGAGTGTCGTAATGAATTTTTTTTTTCGTTTTGGCTGTACAAGCTTGCGCATGCATCTAAGCCTTCCAAGCACTGACGATATACACTACATCTTCATCCGCAACAGGGTGTGCCAGACCAACTCTTTGAGGAACATGTCTTGCACTAGCACCCCATACCAGCGCATACTTGAACGTGTCCTTCAGAGTCCTGTGAATGCGGTCGCAGACGTCCTCGATGGTGCTGTTACTGCGCACAATCAAAGCCTCACCAAAGTCTGGTTCAGCACCCTTGCGTTTGGTGTAAATACGGATCAGCTTGAGCTCTTTCCAACATCTGTCCACAACATCCTGGATGCCCAGGTCCAGTTCACAACTCATGACAACGGTATGATCCTCGCGTGCCAGCTTGTCCAAGAAGTCAAGCGAGACACTATCAATCTTGTTGTAAACGTACAGACACTTGATGTACTTTCGATGGTCCTTCATGATAACATCAATGAAGTCATCGACTGTGGCGTTCTCATCACGGACAAGTACCTCACAATTAAGGATCTTGTAGTCGCGCAGGATGTTGTAAAGCATCTTCTCGTCCAAGTTCTTGGGAGGCGACTGGAATGTGATTTTCATGCCACCCGCTGTCTTGACCTTGAGGTAAATGTTGCTAGAGTCTCATATTAATAGCGATTCAAACTTGTCTCAGTTGAACTTACGGTGGTTCTCGGTTCAGGCGAATACCGACAGCTTCCAATTCAGCCTCGAGCAATGCTCTTTGTTCGGCTTTCTTGGTAGCGTCAAGAACCATTAGAATAAGGTCACTGGTCTTGGCGGCTGAAATAACCTGTCTTCCTCGACCCTTGCCTTCAGAAGCACCTTCGATAATACCGGGAAGATCGAGCAGCTGAATCTCAGCACCGCCGTACTCGAGCACACCGGGAATGGCTGTCAGGGTTGTGAAAGCGTAAGAAGCAACTTCTGACCGCGTCTTTGTGACTTTCGATAAGAACGTCGATTTTCCTACTGATGGGAAACCAACAAGAGCAATTCGCGCATCACCACTTTTGCTGACATCGAAACCTGAGCCACCACCGCCGCCAGCCCCAGGACCAGGCTCTAGAAGCTGTGCCCTTAGTCGAGCGAGTTTTCTAGAATAATTAGTATAACTCTCTTTCAGGCCACAGTCTTGTAGCCACGGGATGCTAAACCAACCCTTTTAATAGACCCAAATGATATTCTGAGTGCCGTTAATATTGCAACATTCAGAAATTGGTTTTACGACAACATACCAGTCGCCTTGTTCTCTAAAAGTATATTAGTCAATGTTCATGAAGGCTTGTGAAGTCCTTGGAATTGTTTGATATTCCTCCAACTTGTCGCAACTTCAATTTCACCCACGGCCGACTGCTTAGGTCTCGTATTTGGGCAAACTGCAGCAACTGTGCAGTAAAGGGACATATCATCAACTAACTAAGATGATATATTTACTCACTTTGTGTCTTCTTCATCTCCTCCTCAATCCTGTCATCATGTCAGTGATGCCCCGCTACTGTTTTCAAGACTGAACTTACTCCTTGATCTTCTCCGTAATGTTAACCATATTGGCGGTACTTTGAGACGCCTTTGCGTCTCTAGAAACTGTTCAACAAGGAAAAGATGATCAACAGAAAGAATAAACAGAATCCTGGGCGCCAGCTCAAGATCTAAATCATGAGTGGGGGGTTGAGAGAGAGGCCTGATGAAGTCGTGGCAGAATTCGAACGAACAAGCTCCACAGGTGCGGGAGGTCTGCCTCACCGCCTTCCCTTTCTGACACTTTATTTCTCCCCAGAAATGGATCTTTTTACAGCCTTGCATCATCAGCACAGGCTCGTCGCGTTGCCATCACAACAACTTCCTAGGACTCATCTTCTACAATCGATACAATGGCCGATACAGCAGAACAAATCGAAACGGCGCCGGTCGTCGAGCAAGAAGAGCAGAACATGGCCGTAGCGATCACGAATACCGAGGTTGCAGCGCCAACCGGAAAGAAAGTCGTCAAGAAGATCATTCGCAAGAAGAAGCGACCTGCGCGTGCCCAAGTCGATCCCGATTTTGTCACATCAGAACCCCCTCCTCAGACCGGTACAATCTTCAACATTTGGTATAACAAGTGGTCCGGTGGTGATCGAGAAGACAAGTACCTATCGAAGACTAAAGCGAAGGGTCGCTGCAATGTTGCGAAGGACAGCGGATATACCAAGGCCGACGCGATGCCTGGAAGCTACTTCTGCTTGCGCTTTGCGCGTGGCGTTTGCCCCAAAGGTCAAGACTGCGAATATCTCCATCGGCTACCTGGACCATACGATCACTTCAACCCCAACGTCGACTGCTTTGGACGCGACAAGTTTTCCGACTACCGAGACGACATGGGTGGTGTCGGAAGTTTTATGAGGCAGAACAGAACAGTGTATGTTGGGAGGATTCATGTTACAGACGACATCGAAGAGATTGTGGCGCGACACTTTGCAGAATGGGGCCCTGTAGAGCGCAGTAAGTTCCAGTTTCACTATCCCAATTGACTTGTTGCTAACAATTGTAGTTCGTGTTCTCAACACCCGAGGTGTCGCATTTATCACATATGTCAACCAAGCCAATGCAGAATTTGCCAAAGAGGCCATGGCGCATCAGTCTCTCGACCACGAGGAAGTGCTCAACGTTCGCTGGGCAACAGCCGATCCCAACCCTATGGCGCAAGCTCGAGAAGCCCGCAAAATCGAGGAGCAAGCTGCTGAGGCTATTCGAAGAGCCCTTCCTGCGGAATTCGTGGCTGAAATCGAAGGGCGAGATCCCGAAGCTAGAAAGCGACGGAAGATCGAAAGTAGCTATGGTCTTGAGGGATATGAAGCGCCCGATGAAATCCACTTTGCCCGGGGTACTCAGGCAGTCAACCCCCTGGGTCGAGAAGGGTTCGAAGTGGAATATCAGGAACGGCCAATGATTGAAAACGGAGAATCAGGCGAACCACCGGTTCAAGTTGAGGAGCAACAGCCTCAAACTCGACAAGAGACGGGTGGCATCTTCTCAGGCAGCACCCTCGCGGCCCTTAACAAGGCCAAGGTCTCGGTGGCATCGAAACCGAAAACAACGGCTACAACAGGACCTTTGGTGGCATATGGCAGTGACAGCGACAGCGATGATGAATAGGGACAAGGCGTTTGATTGATATTTAGAAATGCATAGATATTTTGTATTACAATAATGATACCACAAACAGCATACGACATCAGCTGTTGAAAATTCTAGAGTACAATGTCTCATGCCGTCCAATCCATAAATCCATAAGAGGCACTGTTTGCCCAGCCTCCTCAACCGAAGTATTCCACTCTCGATCGATCATGTCGTCGATCATCGTCTGTACTTGCTGTCCAGCTAATACCTTTTGCGCCTGGTAGGGACCAAAGACACTTGCTCTCACCGCAGCAGATATCAACGCCTTCACATGACTGAGCATGAAGACATACGCTGTCTGTCGCAAGCCCAGTCCCACAAGAGCGCATATCGCTCCAAACAGCGGCGCCAGATGCGCAGAGACGAGAGGTACTTCGTTCTGGCTTTCGCGCCTTAACAACGCAGCAAATTCCCTCAACGGCTGCCCGTCAACATCTGGACAGCTAGCACGGAATGACCGCTCCCATATTCCTAGCAGCGCACGACCTTGCGCTACGCTTGCACGTCGGCCAACAGTGCAAATGATAGCAGCGTCGAGCTGATCATCTAACTGAGGAAGAGACTCGGGGTCGCGGTGCGCGGCTAGGACAAAGGGCAGTGTTGTCGCGGCGAATGATGAAAGCGATGAAGGAAGAAAGGAGGCAAACGATGCCGAGGCACGTGGTTCGTGAGCAAGATAAGACTCGAGACCACTGCTAAAAGCAAACGAGCCTAATGGAAGCGCCGAGTCTGAGAGAAGAAGTAGAAAATGAGTTGTCGAGGCGAGATGAGCTATGAGTCGTGAGTTATGGTCCTTATCTATAGGTTGAGATGAGTCTTACTTACGCTCTGTTACCGTAGACAGGGGTGGCGAAGGCAGGACTTTGTTCAGACGCGCTTTAGCGTCTTGAAGACGCTTTTCTAATTCATGGATCTCATCTTGTATAACGTTAGCCGTATTCGGTGCCTGAATTTGTGAAGGCATCATGCGTTTAGGTATTTTTAGAGGTTAAGTTGAGCATCAAAATAGCTCGTTCAGAGATAAGACCATCGAGGTTTAAAAAACTACTACTTATCAAAACCATGACAACCATCATCATGTAAATCCAACAATAAGAATTCCTTCGTGGAAAAACCCCTAAACTCCACGCGAATGCCAATCCAATTCAGTCTTTTTGACTGGGAGACAAACAATTGTCAATAGTCAGGGTATTCCACCTCACTTACTCATATCACACCCAAGATATCCATCGTATGTACATTATCATTCTCAAGGTCGAACATTCTCCTTATCATATGCCTTTCTTCCACGCGCTCGTTTCTTCTCCGCCATTCTTTGTTCAATTCTTGCAATCGCAGCAGCTCTGCGCTCAGGCGGCAGCACGCTCTTTGGCATGTTGGCCATCAATGTGCTGTTGTTGGGATCTGGGCCCCCTACACGTGCATAGTGGTCGTGTAGTAAGTCGATTCTTTCTTCAGGTTTCTCGCCAGATGCAATGCGCTTTGAGCGAGCGATTGACTTGGCCAGTGCGGGCAGGTCAGGCGCGGCGATGTCGTTCAGGCCAGTTCGGCCGGGAGTCGCACCCCCATTCTCAATCCGCCTGGTGATTTCTTCGCCAAGATATGCTCTATTTCTTGGTGATCGCGGAACAAATGGCTGCCATCTAGGCCGGCCAATGTCTGGCTTATCACCAAGACTTGACGATACTGGCTTTGACGTGCCAATATCCGATCTGGTAACCTTTGGCACAGCGTCTTCGTGAAACTTTTGGCGTAATGAGGGCACGTTTAGGTCTGTGGCCTTCAGCTCCAAGGTGTCATTTCCAAGCTCGGTCAAGTCAAAGCTTCGTCGTTCCATATTATGCCTTCGATTCTTAGTGCTGTCATCCACGCCGATGTTTCTGGGCTTTGAGGCCTCGTCTGCCAGACGCCCCGCGTCTGTCTGAACATGCCAGCTCTTAGGCCGGGTTGCGTTATCGTTCTGCTTGGGAGCATCATTGTCCCCAGCCTTGAGGTTCCTGATTTCCTTCTTGAGTTCCGCAATCTTAGTGTGTGCCCGCTCTAAAACTCCATTGGTGTCCGCATTGTGGGCTTGGGTTTCATTACGATAGGCTTCGAATTCTTGTTTTAGCTGTCGTAGCTCCTCATCTTTCTTCTGATTCGCTTCCCTTGCTTCACGAAGCTGGGCGCGCAATTGTTGTGCTCGTGAACCTTCGCGCACCGGTTCGTTTTCGGGGTTTTCTTGTATAGTCTTCGTCTCGTTCATTGCCTCGGCCTTGGTAGCACGCTTCTCCGCCGCTCTGAGCTGACTTTTAAGAGAAGATATCTGCTCACGAAGTTCGCCAACTTCCTTGACTTGCATTCGGGCACGCCTCAGTTCGCGCTGTGTCTCGATAAGGGTTTTCTGCGTCCTGGGTGATGTCGCTTGTCGTCGCTTTCGGTCTTTGGGATCGGCATCGTCTTCCCGCTCTCGGAGGAACTCCTCAAGTTGGTCCTCAAGCTCTTGGACGCGTGTTCGATACTGCACAGCCAAGGCTGTCTGCTTCGTGAGTGTCGATAAAAGCTCGGAGCTGACTTCGTCTGATCTGTCTACTCGCTTCGATGCAATCTTGGAAGCACCTTCGGCAATCTGCCTTTCCATCTCAATCACTTTTTGTTGTTCCTCCTTGAGCTTAACTGCGAGCTCAATTGCCTCAGCGTCCTTTTGTTTGGCATACGATTTCGCCAGCTGCTTGTACTTGAGGAGCTTCTCCATTTCGGCCTTGGCGTCTTCGTGGTATTTCTCAAATTCCTCCTTCCAATATCTGCCCGACTGCGAGTGAGGCTCGTTAAGATCAACCGTGATGTCGTGTGTGCAGTAGTCCTCGTCATCAGCTTCTTCCCACTCATCTGAAGAGTCATCCTGCTCTTGTTGTGTTGTGTTCTTTTTCTGATTTACCGATTTGGAAGCCTTTTCCAAAGCGTAGTTTAGTCGTGTGCGTTGGCGCGGTTCTGGCTCCTTGCCGAGATTGTTATTCTTCTTGACGTCTTGTCCAAAAGATACGCGCTTTCGTCTCGTAGTTCCGGTACCTGGGGTCAAAAGAATTCCTTGTGGTCGAGGCGGGGTCCGAGACATTTGAGCTGTCTTGTCATTTCTGTCTTTTGCTACTGCTCTTGTATTTTGGTTGGTAGGTCGCGCTGGAGTTCCAAACAATGCGCTCTTGAATGCTCTAGCAGCGAAAACAGGCGCGGGGGTGTCCGGTTGATCAATTTGAGTGGTGTCTAGTAAACAAAGTCAATTATCTTACCTGCTATCACGCCTAAGTGCATACATACCTCCATCATTGACCGGCTCTGGCGCGTTCTCGCCGCGTCTCAACATCCAACCCAACATCTTGCGGCACGTTGCGCGTAAGCGTGAATGTGAATGTCAGGCGCCCGATTAAAGGAGGGAAGTCCTTCGCATTAGCGATCACAAACGTTGAAGTAACATTTATCCTCCTCGTCGGTCGTGTTGTATTGTTGACCGTCTAATTGTGGCAGGATAGGATTGGACGAAATTGGTTGATGTCAATGTTGACTTTCGTTTTCAATGTTTACTTTCACCTACCGCAGATCAAAAACGTCCAACCCTGGCGCCCCTGTCCCACCAGGGCCTTCTACCCAATGAGAGTCGCGCTAGTGCCAAAATAGAGGGGGCATTCAGCTAATCAGATATCAGTCTCTCTGCAGATGTATTACCTACAAACTATCATAACTTAGAACCATATTACCATAAACATGGGGAGAATTGACAAGACGATGCATTTTAGACTTGAATCCGGGAGTAAGTTGTCCTCATATGACGAGCCCACTGTTCCCTATTTTCTTCCAGACAATCCGAGGTTGAAGTTACATCTAACTATTAAGTCTGTTGCACGATCTGTACTGAAGCCTCAGAGGAAGCAAGAAAATATCAGACTTTAATATAAGATGTCAAAATAAAGTCAGAAAAAGGCATCCTAAACTTAGCAAAGATATCCTAAACTTGTGCTTTACCTATGTCTTTTTGTCTTGAGGATCAACGTCCTGAGTTTCGTACCTTGTAGGAACGTCAGGTGGCCCAGGCGGTAGCTCCAGTGGAGCACCCAAGCAATTAAGCTGAGGTGGCCGCCACCGCAAGAGCCGCAGCGGACCCCTCATCAGCCCTGTGGCCGCCTGTAATTCGATGAAACGACACCGCCTTTGTGAATGGGTGTTGCCAATTGAGTTGGCAGCCATGGATGCCAACCTGGAAGTATCGAGAACTTGAGATGGAAACATGGATATCAAAGATTCTTAAGACGAGGAGGTTTAGGGGATATAGAATTAAGTAGAACTCCTTTTTCCCCCCAGAAGACTATTTCATCTAAATGCTGTCTAATCTTAGACCCAAGCCCTAGAGTAGTAGGTCTAAGCTTATGATGATATTTAGATAAGATGATCAGAACCTTAGGATACCCAGGTCGAGATGGTTTCTGGGGGGGTGCGAGGAAAAGAGTGGCCCTTACCTACCTACTAACTAACTAGTACCTACCTATGTTAGCTACCCCGCTGTCCCAACGTCAGAAGGGGATTTTGTCTTCCTCTCCTCCTTATCTTTCATCCATACCTTGGATGTCCTTATAAAATCCTCAATACAACATCATTTATCATTTCAGTATCGCCGTCATGGCCTCTTCCCTGTAGAAGTCGCAGCTTTTGCTGTGACTTCCTCTTTCTGCAGACATGGCGGGGAAGCAATCTGGGGTTTGGAACACACCCTCGGGTCTAAAGAACAACAAGAATGAGTCAAGTTTCCCGGGCTTGCTACCTGCTGTTGCGAGCCCGGAGGTCAACAACAAAATCGAATATGGAGAGCTACAACAGAACGAACTACTAGCCCTTGAGGCTATTTACGGCGACGACTTCGTCATGCATACCGAGACTCAGAGCGCCTGGAAGGTACCTTTGAAGAACCCTAATCGAGACCCATCATCTTGGTCAACAATGAAGCTCACGACCTATATCTAGAAGTCAGAACCGCATTTTGATATCCGGATAAAAGCATCATCAGATGAAGACTTTGCTTGTACGCTAGGTTTTGTCATGACTGCAACTTACCCAAAGTCACCTCCTCTTATCACGTTGAAGAACTACGATCTCAAGGACGTCACGACATTCAAGATCCAGAAGTACCTAGAAACGAAGCCAAAGCTATTTGCACAGGACGCACAAGAAATGATCGATCAAATCGTCGAAGGGGTACGGGATATCCTCGAGGATGCTGCGCAGGCTAAGGCAAACGGGAAGCACCTCCCTTCTCTCGAAGAAGAACGAGAGCGGCATGAAGCTTCCATGGCGAAGTTAGCAGAAGAGAAGAAACAAGAAGAAGATCGAAAGAAAGAAAAAGCGACGCAAGAAGAAGATCGTATCATGGCTGAGATGCTCCAACAGCAGGTTGAACGACGGAAACAGAAAGCCAAAGAGTCAAAGCATCGCAACAGCGGCAATATGCCCCAGCAATCTTCAACAAGCTCAGAGACAGAAGAAATCATCGAGTTCGAGCAATTATGTAACGCTACGGATCAGTCAGGAAATGCCCTCGTCTTCAAGGCTGTTACAGGCAAACGCCACCTTAGGCAGGGGCCTGTATCCACCGTTTACGAAGTCCGACCTGTGCTGGTCAATGGGCAAGGTAGCCTGCCTTTGGCACTGAAGCAGACTGTTATCCGCACCACAAATAAGGACGCGAAAGAGTTCAAGCTTCAGCTACAAAGTCTCGACTCTCGTCTTCAGGATCTCAAGTCTGTCAAACGAGTTCATCATCGGCACCTTGTTGAAGTTTTGGGCTTCAAGGTCCAATCCGGGCTTTCTGCTGACCTTGCTGTCTCGAATATGTGCACTGTGAACATCTTGTCTCCCTTGGCAGAAAACAACTCTCTAGAGGAGTTCTTGGAGCTTGCGAAACGGGTTGTGGATATTGGCAGAGTGCGTTCCTGGACACGGGATCTGCTTGATGCGCTCAATTTCCTTCACAACAAGAATATTGCACATCAAGATATTCACTCAGGGAACATCCTCCTGTTCCGAGAGCCGAATGGGCAAATCGTCCCCAAGATCTCTGATGCCTGGTACCAGAGAGAAATTCACTCTATCACTTCAAACAAACCCGGTCTTCCAGGATTGAACTCTGCCAAGTCTGCCTACTGGCTGCCCCCTGAGATTGCTGGTGCATCTAAGCCCTCGTATACGTTCAAGACTGATATTTGGGATTTCGGTGTTGTGTTCATTCAGATGATCTTTGGTCTTGACGTGCTACGAACATACTCGTCGCCCAAGAATCTTATGGAATCGGTCACGTTGTCCCATTCGCTGCATGAGTTAGTCAACAGGTTCTTCAAGGAAGATAAGCAAAAACGGCCTCGAGCTTTTGAGCTTGGATCCAGCGAGTTTTTAGCCACTGATGCCCCGGTTCTTTTCCAAGATTCTCCTGCATTTCCGTCAACAAGTTCTCCGGTATCCACACAAAACCTTCCGGCAAGGCCTCGACATGAGTTTACTACTCATCGAGGTCCCACGCTATCGCGGTACACAGAAGACTTCATTGAGGAAGCCAGGCTAGGAAAGGGCGGTTTCGGAGAGGTGGTAAAGGCGAGGATGAAGTTGGACGGCCAAATTTACGCCATCAAGAAAATTAAACCACGTTCCCAAGCTAACCTAACAGAAATTTTAAAGGAAGTAAGGCTTTTGTCTCAGCTTAACCATCCTGCGGTTGTCCGATACAATACTGCATGGGTTGAAGAAGCTACTGATCAAGCCGAAACTGAGGACGACACATCAACTGGATACTTTACCGAAGAGAACACTCAAGGAACTGGGTCTGCCGGGATCGAAATTGAATTTGCTGCCAGTACAGGCGGGCTTGATTTCATCTCATCCAATGCCAATGTCGACTATGGATTTGAAGACTCTGAAGATTCTGAAGAAGACTCTGATGAAGACGAGTCAGAGGATGATGACGATACAGAGGATGAGATGTCTATTCACAGAGTTTCTTCGCCAGATAAAGAAAGAAACGCCATGTTCCAGCGACGAGCTCGATATCAGCGTTCATACAGAACCATGCTGTACATATCGATGGAGTATTGTGAGAAACGAGTAAGTAACACAGTCTGGTAACATCTCCTATACGTAGTTGCTCACGATTGCCAGACCCTTCGAGATCTGATTGCAAGGAATCTCTACAAGAATACTTCTGAAATTTGGCGACTATTTTCTCAGATTCTGGAAGGTTTGGCTCATATCCATGGGCTTAGCATCGTCCACCGTGATTTGAAGCCGGAAAATATTTTCATTACTAGCGACTCTGATGGTATTGACAATGTGAAGATTGGCGATTTTGGACTCGCCACCAGCGGACAATTCTCACTGGAAAAGCCAAACGGAAACACTCTGGAGACAGACGATATGACGAGAAGCATCGGTACTGCATATTACTCCGCACCTGAAGTCAGGTCCACGGTCAACGGCATATATAGCACCAAGGTCGATGTAAGTGGACGGGTGGATTAAATTCGGACATTGTCATTAAGCTAACGAAATCAGATGTATTCGCTAGGCATCATTTTCTTTGAGATGTGTTATCTACCTATGATAGGTATGCAAAAGGCCGATGTCCTTGGTAAGCTTAGGCGGCCGACACCAGTGTTACCATCGGACTTTAAGCCTACGGACAAAGCTCAGGCAGAAATCATATTGTCTCTTGTCAACCACAACCCCAAGGATAGGCCCTCAAGTACTGACCTTCTCAACAACGAAGAGCTACCTATTCAGATCGAGAGCGTCAGGGGTAGACAGACTCTTGCTATACTGGCAAATCCAAGCTCGCCATACTACCACAAGACGCTTTCGTGGCTATTTTCGAAACGGATGGACCCTATTGAGGATTACGCTTGGGATATGTCTGCGAGGTCATTGAGTCCACAGGAGCTTCTCAACCAAATACTGGTTAAACAAAAGCTCGTTTCGATTTTCCGTAGCCATGGCGCTCTAGAACCCCCTCGAAGCAGCATATATCCACGGACAACACATTATGGAGATAATGCTGTCCAGCTTTTGACCCCGAGAGGCAAAGTGGTGCAGCTGCCCTATGATCTCACACTGGGCAATGCCAGGACCATGGCGTATTTTGATCCAGTAGTTGAACGATCTTTTACCTTTGGGAACGTTTTCCGGGACAAGAACGACGGAGGCCATCCACTGATGTTTGGAGAAGCTGATTTCGACATTGTCACCACTGACGCCCTGGACTTTGCTTTGAACGAAGCAGAGGTTCTCAAGGTGATGGATGAGATCGTCCATGCATTTCCTTCCTTGTCCACAACTCCTATGTGTTTCCATCTGGGACATTCAGATCTTTTACAGCTTATCTTCGAGTATTGTGGGATAAGCCCTGCGAGTCGACGTGCAGCGGCAGACGTATTGAGTAAGCTGAACATCCACAATTTTAACTGGCAGAAGATTAGGGTCGAGCTGCGGTCACCAACTGTAGGTGTTTCGGCTATAAGCGTGGACGAATTGCAGAAATTCGACTTCAGAGGTAAGTGAGGTAAGGGACATGTATGAAGCTTCAGAGCTAATAGCGTATAACTAGACACTCCGAACAAGACATTCTCCAAATTGAAAACCCTTTTTGAAGGCAGCAATATGTACCAGCGAGCTTCTCCGACAATCGCGCATCTCAAGGAAGTCATTGAGTATTGCAAACGCCTGGGCGTAGGAACAAAGATCTATATCAACCCTTTGAACAGCTTGAAGGAAGCGTTCTACACAGGCGGCATCATCTTTTCATGCATCTACGATAAAAAGGTCAAGGATGTTTTTGCTGCTGGCGGTAGGTATGATCAACTTATCAGAGAATTCCGACCCAGGGCTGGTGGCCAAGTTCGAGAAAAACATGCAGTTGGATTCAGTTTGGCATGGGAGCGATTGGCAAAGATTCCCAAAGCCGGGGGGCGATCGTTCTTGAAGAAATCCGAGGACGAATCAAGCGGGATCTTCAACTCTCGACGAGTAAGTCATCCACATAACCATATGTGAACACTTGCTGATATATACGACAGTGTGATTGCTTGGTAGCTAGCTTCAGCGCTGCTGTGTCGAGGTCTTTAGGTACCGAAATACTTCAAACGCTCTGGGCACACAGCATCAGCGCTGAGCTGGCCAAGGATGCCAGATCCCCTGAAGACTTGTTGTCGAAACACCGAGAAGAAGAATATTCTTGGCTCATCATCATCAAACAGGATGCAATGTTGAAGATCAAAAGCTTGGGACGCAAGGATGTGCCTGATGCAGATATACCAACAACACAACTGCTTTCTTGGCTTCGTAACGAGATCCGAGAACGCGATTCAAAAACAGTGGTGAAACTTCGCGGCAACAGCTCTGCAGATACTACTAATGGCTCGGGCTCGGGTGAGAAGGAAGAGCAAGAGGTTCGTGTGCTCGTGGCACAGACACGGAGCAAAAAGTTCAACCGTAGAACAGTTGTGGAACAAGCTCAAAGCACTGCGAGCAGCTTGGTACAGTCTTTTCTTGATGGGCCTATCTTGGCCATCGAGACTACAGATCAGGTCATGGACCTAATCCGCGGGACCTGCCTGTCAGAGGTTGAGGGTTGGCGACAAGTCGAGCAGTCGGTGACGAATACGGAAAGGAAATATATCCGTGAGATCCATGACGAGCTCGATAACCTGAGATACAAATATCAGAAGAAGAACGGCGACGGGTCACGGCACGCATTCCTGTACAATTTTCGGTCAGGTAACTGCGTGTATTACGATCTTGGGGCCTAAACTTAGGGTTCTGATGTCCTAAATTCTCATAATATTTGCAAAAGTTTTAAAGATTATGATGATTTTTTAAAATCTAAACTAAAGTCTGGCTATATGCCCTTGATTCGGCTAAAATTTAAGAAACTCTTTAAAACTTCTAAAGAGAATATCAAATTTACAAGATTTATATAAAAGCCTGACTGCATGCGCTAAACTCAGTAGATTTGAGAAACTCTTTGATGATATTTACACAGTTTAGATAAGAGACTTGGGGTAACATCCTTGTGATTCTTGTACCATATGGTAGTTAGTTTAAGAGAGGAAAAATAAGGAACACAGTTGGCCCTCCTCAATCCTGCATATTGTTTTGACATGAATCGTGCTTGAAACGCTGATGACACACACTGCAATGAGGGACAAAGTCAAAATGCTAACGCCGAATCAACCCAAAGACGCATGTACAGTACCCTAGAGCAGTGGCTGGAGAGTTTGTCGATCAGGTACAATCATAATCAAGACAAAGAGATGAAAAGGGGGGGTTCCGATTCCACAGCCATGGCATATGGATCACCTCATTCACTTTTCAGTACCATCAAATAAATAGCTATAAAGGACGGGAATGCATATGGGCAGGGTTGCCCGGGGGCGGACGGGAACGGATACGTACCTAAGCGTGATCTTGAGGTGGGGCCAGCCTCAGGGAGGTGTGGGACCGACGTCAGTCTTTCCCGCCGCAAGGGAAAGGGCAGGATAGGCACGAGACGAGGGGCAAACCAGGGCAGGAGCCAGGAGACTGGAGTCAGAACCAGAACCAGAGCCAGAACCAGAACCAGGTGGCAGGTGCAAGTGGTCACCGGCCGGCCCAGAGTGGATTTCATGCTCCGGTCCCCGGATGGCGGCGGCAAGGCCGAACTGAATGACTCTCTACTCTTTAGGTATGTAAGGTAAGTACTTCTTCATTGAATGTCCAAGGTAAGGCACTCAATTTACTAAGCCTTTTCCCTCTTCTTTTACCTTTCTGCCTTTTACCTCAATCTATGTTGCTTTTTGAATAAGAATAGAAGAAAAACACTAGGTACAAAAGGGCCATCCCTCTTTTTTTGCTTATTCTTCTTTTGACTTCTTTTCCGCATTCGTCTTTACTGGGCGTTCCAACCTCAAACACGTTGGCTATCAAGGTTACCTTATTGTCAAGCGATAAGCCAACAACCCTTCAATAAACAACAAACAAGCATACACTCCCTCCCCAGTTGTCAACACAAAAAAGGGCAACGTCCAAACAAATCTTGCCAGCAAAGCAAAGTAAAGCAACACGAAGGGAAGCGAAGCGAAGCGGCTGCGGCTTCTTCTAAATCCAAACACCACCTTGCTCAACTTTTGCACGTCCAATCGCCGAAGCCGCCCCTCCTCGACCGCCCTTTCCGTCCAGCACCAGCACAGCACAGGCAGTCAACAACTCCCTTTTGCCGCTGGCGCTGGCGCTGGCGCTGGCCTGACTTATTAAGCCCGGCCCAACTCTTCTCAACCCTTAAACTCGCAACAATCAACTTACCTCACATACTCTTCGACTTTCGGTCTTTTCAAACACACGCTCGCTTGGAGGATTATTGTCGTTGGACGGGCGGAGTAGTGCACTCGCACCTAATTCCCTTAGTTATCGATAGTCAGTCATCATGGCGCAAAAGAGACTTATGCAGGAGCTGCAACCCCTTCAGAAGGAGAAATGGGTCAACATCGAGGTATGTCGTTTGGTATCATGGAGCAAACATCGTCTAACATGATCGTCTTCAATTCAAGACCGACGACTCAAACCTTCTGGTCTGGAAGATCGGCCTCTGGGTTGTTAACCCCGACAGTGTCTGGCACGGAGCCTATCTCAAGGCAGAGATGAAGTTTCCCAACGATTATCCTTACCAGCCGCCCAGCTTCAAGTTTCTCACCAAGAACATCTGTCACCCCAACGTCTACACCGACGGCAACCTCTGCATTTCCATCCTCCACAAGCCGGGCGAAGACGAGCAGTCAGGCGAGCTGGCCAGCGAGCGCTGGAATGTCCTCCACGGTGTCGAATCGGTCCTGCGATCCGTTCTGCTCCTCCTCGACGATCCCGAAATCAACTCACCCGCAAATGTCGATGCTAGCGTCCTCTATCGCGATAACAAGACCGAGTATAACAAGCGAGCAAAAGACATCGTTGATAAGTCCCAGAAGGATATCCTGCCAGGGTCACGGATGCCCACTCCCTCCGAGCTCGCACCTGCACCACAAAAGCCAATTGATGATGATGCCGATTTCTGGAATATGACCGACGAAGAGGAAGACTTTGGCGGCAGCGATAGTGACGAGGACATGGAAGACTTTGATGATGACGACGAGGATGACGATGATGTTAGAGACCAGAAGTAGACTTCCCCAGAAAGCCATGCATCTCTCAGCGTGGCCAGGACGAGTCATGGCTTGGCTACTTTTCAAGCCTCTGCCTTCTACACCATTTCGCGGCATCCTCTTTCATCTACAGTACTATCGACATAGCGAGGTTATTTTGTTTCATTTTTTAAGGCGTTCAAGATGCGCATTACTCGGAATGGGACGAGCATTGCAAGCATCGAGCGATACGGACATTGAGGGAATGCAGGAAGACTGGTGGTCTCTGTGTTATGCGTGTTGTTTACATGGAGCAAGGGTGTGTTTATCCGGCGTGCTTTCTATAGACAGAATATACAACTTACAAAGATTCGCTTGGTGCCATAGTGAGGAACATCTGATGATCGTATTCCCTATCTTGTCCTACTTAGTTGAAGAGAAAGCGGACACTCGTACAAGACATCTCTAGTGTTGATATTGATTGATAAAGAACCCGCTCGACGGCATGTTCTGTTTCTAATTGGGAGACCTATCTTTGTTGAGGCTATGCGCATATTGTCTTCTAACAGCTGAAGTTGATTGAGATTTTTCAGTGTGTTGGCTTGATATGTCTCATTGAGAGGTCATAAGCTTGAACTATCAAGCAAAATGGCATGTTCTACCTTGTTCTGACTAGGCTACATGAGCAAGACCCAAAACTCCATGCGCTCAAATGCTATTCTAATAACCATGCTATGTAAACCAGGGAACCCTCCATAATGGCGCGCTGTCTTCGCCTGAGAACCAAAAAAAGAAGAATGTTACCCCTTACAAGCAAACGTCGGCATTCGTGAACTCTTATCTCTTAGAGCCACCTAAGGTTTCTCATCTGGGATGTCCATGTCCATCAAATTGTTTGATTCCGCTCGCATTGACGAGTTTCTGGACAATGACATGAAAGGAGGCGGCCTAGCCTTCTCTTGCATCTCCGGACTTCGAGGCTCCTCCGCAGCAAACGCAGTGTTGGTGTCCAAGTAGTCAGCTGTTACTGTGCTCGGTGTCATGGTAGCTGATGTCGGTTCTGTCGGAGCTGTTGAATCTTGAGTACGGCCTATAAGTGAATCTGGGATGTGGCCTTTCATGGCAGTGAAGCTATGGACGTAATCCGCCATTTCAGTGCCGACTCTTTCGTCGTCATCAGGGAGGAAGGGGTTGTCAAATCGGTTTCTATCATCGTCACTGCCGATCGAGGCGCGATTACTGTCCATCGAACCACCGCTATCAGACCGATGCTTTCTCTTAGAAGGCGAGAAGGACGAATGAGGTGAAAGAGACGAGCTGGACTCAAAGTTACCCATCTGCTTGGACTCGTTGGCTGTGGATTCTTCCTTGGATAACTCTTGACGGAAAGCTTTATTTTCCACCTTGATAAATCGTTCCAGTTGGGATGATAGATGGTCTTTGGGCGTTTCAAGGGCGTCTTCCGTTGCGTATACCAGCAGTGGTTTCTTGGTATCGTTCCAGATGTCGACCAATACTATGTCGATAGTCGTTTTCTGCAATTGTGTTAGTAAGAATAATCTCTCCTGCTTCAATCAACCTCAAGTTCTCTTACCTCCGCTCTAACGGGCACTTCTCCATAAGGGGTATAAGCCAGCCTCCACCATTGATCTCTTGGTTTGGTCTCCTCGTCATCAAGGTCTATCAGATCTGCTTCCTTCCGTTGGCAGACATATAAGACGGTGGGTGATGCAACTAATCCGCGAAGGAGATACCTTTTGCAGGACATGGGTTTCGGACGACTTGGCTTATCCGGTACTGTAAGGAGTCTCCCCAACGCTCGCTGTTTGGCTGTGATCTGTTCGAGTTCTACGTCGAGGCCTAGGGTCATTTTAGCCACGGGGACGGAAGCCTTTCAAAGCCAAGACTTACCTTTCATCTTTGTCTCAAGATCCGCAAGTAAACTCTCAGAATAGCCCATCACATCTGTGACCTTCTGAGATTCCAGATACACGTTGTCGTCCACATCTGGAGGAGCAATGCGGTAGTCAGGGTACTTATCAGTATCGAATCCCGACTTCTCCAAAGTCTTGAATCGGAGGTAGCTTTCCAGGTAATTCCTGTATCCCTCCCACTGATCGATCGCTTTTTTCAAAACTGCACCCTTATCATCAGTTGCGTCGCCCCAAGTGCCCGCTAAGCTAAAAAGCTGTTCTTTCTCGTCCTGAATACGTTTCATTTGTTCCTTTGTTTGGCACCACCCGTGCTGAATCCGACGTGCCTCGTCTTTCCGGCTCGTGAGGTACCTTTCCGGGTAGAATTCCAGGGGAATCTCGAACGAATCGCTTGGCCCATCACCAGTGGTGTCTAATACCAGAATATCGCCCATCTTTTTGAAAAATGCCATCTTCGATCCATCGTGTATTTTATCCAAACCCACAGTATCACTCCACATGACGTGATCAAGTGCCTCGTACAGAGTTTTGATGTAGTTGTACTCATGTTGGAAGTGCTCTATCTCGAGAAGACCAAAGCTTGCGACTTCTTCTTCATCATCCCCGTAGAACAGCGACACTCCAGCAACTTGCATCATTGGCTGAGCAATATCAGGGTATCTTTTGCCGAGCATCTCATAGAATTGTTTCTCCATGCCCTGCGTGTCGAATTCCGCCAAAATATCTGCCAGAACAGATATCGAGCCATAACCACGCTCGGTAGAGTCAAGAAATGCCATCAATCGGTGTACTTCGTCCTCAAATGCACTGTCGCTCCTGTGCACGCTAGGGTCTGAGCTGCCTTCTTCAGCCATTTTTGCCAAAACCTCCGGCGATAGAATGAGTTGTCCTCGCCACCAGTCATTATTACAGCCGTATGTGGTAGCAGGCGATCCAATGCCGAGGAGTATGTTCCGTGCAAGAGGAATTTCATGCAGAATAGTGAGGAGCCCGCCGAGGCGGTGTTCACCACCTTGCATACTGCTGATTACCAACATTGCGGGCGCGCCTGGAGTTCTCTTTCGCTTTGACGGTGTAAATTCATTTACGGAGCTCTCCTTCATAGGATCAGATGGGACAATAGCCCAATCGGCCGCCACATATGTTTCGCGGTTTGCAGGACCAAAATGGGGAGGCGGTGGCTCCGACGTTCCTATAATACCGGACTCGTGATGTGACACCGGTAGTCCAGCTTCTTGCGCTGACTCACGAATAGCTCGTTGCATGTCATCATCCTCTTGGGCTTGGCTCTCTGGGACGCCTGTGTGTATCCTGGTTAGCGCATATTCATGGGGGTGACCAAGAGAGTTACCGGGCACATGTGCCGCAGTCCAGTCCACCATCGTACCCAAGGGAGATCGATTGTTTGATCGTGAAGGAGGTCTCGAAGGAGCGCCATACGCGTGTGACTCTGAAGGGGGAGTTACGCCTTGAATGACGTTGTGATCGGAAGACTCGACATGGAAGGCTATGGGGTCAGTTGACGTTCGGAGGGAAGCGTGACATTTTACTGACAGATACCAGTCGTATTATCATTACCGTCTCGATCTGCGGTGAACATAGAATCGTCCCAAAGCTGTTTATATTTTGCTCGAAACTGTGATACGATCAGCATTTGCTGGAATGGGCCTGGAACATATTCGTACGCTTTGTTCGTTTTCGTAGAATTGGCTGACAACGTTCTCGGGTTTCCAGTCACTTTGCTGTCAAGTAGATATATGTCAGTCGCAAAGCTCACTTTGAGGGGTCTGCCCAGTGCCAACCTTCAGAGCTTGAATAATCAGCTCACGATCGCCCATAGGATCGAGACCCGTGAATTCGACCACACGATCTATCGAGTCCTGCTGTGAAGTCTCCATGGCTGGGGCTGAAAAGTCAATCGTTTTCTATGAGTTCCAGCAAGCTCAGTCTGTCGATCGGACACTCCTCCCACCATGAGGGGGTACCAAGGAGCTTAATTCGATAGGTGTTGCCCACTAAAGATAGGATGATGCAAACAATAGTCTGAGCCGTTTCCTCTAGGCTGATGCTGATAGTGATGACTATGTTTTCGACGAAACACGCTTGCCGACTGTTTGTTGTATTGAATAAATGACGATCCAAGCGATGAGCTTCCGCAGTGTTGCGCTGCAGTAGAGGGGTACGTACTGGGAGAGATAAGATAAAGAATTTCTTGGCGTGGACTTACACGTGCCAGCCTCCAACTTAGGCAATTTGAGGGAATCAACCTTAGGCAAGGTAAGTAAGAGACTTAGGTAGGTAGATACATTAGAACGATGTACTTTTATTTCTCTAGCTAAGGTATACAGAAAGAAATAAACCCGGCGGCATTAGTCATTTTTTATTTGTTAAATGTATGATTGCTTTGACAATAGCTCCACAACAAATATGTCATGTCCAACTCCATCAAACAACACCGTTGAGCATTCTATTAGGTAGGTACCTAGCTAATCAAGCTTCAAGTCTATATTCTAAAGCAGCTACTCGTATATAGAACTACTAATATTTAAAGTGACTGTACAATTGAGCTGCTGAATCCTTCCCCTCGAGTTACCCCAAAGTCGCCCGTATAGCATGCCAACCATACTACCTATGTGACATAAGATCTAGATGGTCGAGGTCCCCTTAGAGGCATAGTGCGTGTTACATAGGAGACCTTAACACGCAAATAAATTTTTTTTAGATAACTGTAAAAGGAAATTTAGCCAAAGAAGCTGTTAACTCATGTCGGAACCATTAGAGCATCTCATCCAAGTGTGTTAAGCTCAGAGGTTAGAAGGTTCTAGAAGCTTCGACCATGGACCAGGGTTGTCGGGAATAGCTGCAGCTTACAACGGGGAACGGAATCCGCAAGTCACAGTAACAAACCTCGATTCACGACAGATCTGTGCAATGTCTCACAGAGCACAAAGATGGCAAAAACATCATAGCATGGGTACACCCATACAAATCATTCAGGCAACCCCATAGCCAGGCTTTATCATAGATCCGCTCAAGCTTCCAGCAACCATCTTAAGCTCCAAGTTGGGGCTCTCGAACTGGATTTCTGGCGTCTGGGGCGTCGTCTCCACCACGGCTAAGTATCGTCATAGGTCAATTATCCCTGTCAAGTTGTCAGGTATCGACAGATTGAGCCCGACACGAGGACGAGAGAGCATGACCCTTGATGGTGTAGTTAGTGTAGGTAGTTTGCGGAATTGACTTTAGAGAACTTTGCAAAGAGAGTATTCCCAGTAGCATACTTCTTAGGTAGACAATACAGTCGAACAAAGAATTGATGATAGCAGCAGATGTATAGGTACTTCTCGTTGTTGTTCAAGAGATATCCATCGATCGACTCGACGTCACCCCCACCTGGTAGACTGGAGGTCAGCCAGCCTCTATTCCATATCAAGTTCCTTTCACATTGCGGTGTCTTTTCCCCCTACACTTTAGAAGCTTCCACAAGGTCCCATGCCCCAGTATTTCCCAGCAGTGGCTTCTGGAGATTGTCACGGTAGCATGGCGTAGTGCTTTCTCGACCTTGACTCTGAAGCGTCACTGGACTGATCTTTTAATCCTCACCTGCGGATTCCCACTCATCTTTTGTAAACTCACTCTTGCACTAAACCATCCCCTCTCTTTAACCTCACATCACATCACCTCATTCAACCTAGAACGAAAACCTCTTCTCATCACACTGAAGCGCACTTTTGGTGTTTGTTTTTCACTGTTTCAACAAACAATCAGCAATAAGCAATCCTTGATATTGCCAATTATTTCTTCTTGTTATTTTCTCGATCGATCGAACCCATTTGGCTCACCAAAGTTTAGCCACATCGCGCACCTGAATAATTTTGAAAAACACAACTTCTAGCGGGCGCGATCATGGTCAAGGAGACGAAGCTCTACGACACCCTCAACGTCAAGCCTGAGGCAACTCAGGACGAGATCAAGAAGGGATACAAGTAAGTACACAATCTCTACACGGAGCTGCGGCAGCGCAATACACAATACCGTTCTCTCACCAGGTTCTTGCTTTTGCAAATGCACAAGTAAACCATGCTTCGTCTTCAGCGAATTGACGAAAGAGATTCTCTTCGCTGAATTAGGAACCACTGCGCATTCCGTCTAGCATCATGATCTGGTCAACACCGCTAACCACACCACCTACAGGAAAGCAGCCTTGAAATGGCACCCAGACAAGAACAAGGATAGCCCCGATGCGGCTGAAAAGTTCAAAGAATGCTCACAAGCATACGAAATTCTTTCCGATCCCGAGAAACGAAAGATTTATGATCAGTACGGCCTCGAATTCCTACTCCGTGGCGGTACCGCGCAACCCGAAGGTGGTGCCGGTGGAAACCCCTTCGCCGCTGGAGGCATGCCTGGCGGGTTTGAAGGCTTCAACTTCCAAGGCGGTATGCCCGGTGGAGGCGGCACCCGAACCTTCCACTTCAATACCGGCAGCGGTGCTGGCGGCTTCGGCTTCAGCAACCCCGAAGATATCTTTGCCGAATTCATGCGTAACGGATCTGCTGGTGGTATGCACGGCGGCGACGAAGACGACATCGCTGGCATGTTTGGCGGATTTGGCGGTGCTGGTCCTCGAAGCCGCAGTTCACGCACACGCTCAGGCTTCGAGCCTCGACCTAGAGAAGCTACTCCTGAAGTTACCACAGTCGAGCGGCCCCTGCCTCTAACGCTTGAAGAGCTCTTCAACGGTGTGACCAAGAAGATGAAGATTAAGCGTAAGACTTACGATGAGACCGGAAAGAGAGTCCAGACCGACCAGATCCTTGAAGTACCTATCAAGCCGGGCCTGAAGAAGGGTTCCAAGATCAAGTTCAACGGAGTCGGCGATCAAGTAGAGGGAGGCCGTCAAGATCTTCACTTTATTGTCGAAGAGGTAAGCAGACCGTGTCATAATTCTTTCTACGAAACAATGACTAACAAACCTACAGAAGGAACATCCTCTCTACAAGCGCGAGGATAACGACCTTGTCCATGTGGTAACCCTTGATCTCAAGGAGGCCTTAACCGGCTGGCGAAGGACCGTGACAACGATCGACGGTCGACAGCTCAACCTCGAGAAGGGAGGCCCAACTCAGCCCAACAGCGAGGAACGTTATCCTGGCCTGGGTATGCCCATCTCTAAAAAGCCTGGCCAGCGAGGCGACTTCGTCATCAAGTACAAGATCAACTTCCCAGCAAGTTTGACTGCTGATCAGAAGCAGAAGCTCAGGGAGATTCTGTAAAGCGGCGCCGTCGCCGAACCTACCTGCAACTCTTACTGGATACTAGACGTTTGCTTGGGGAAATTTCCAACCTCAGCAGCATCGGGATTCGGTTAGGAAGATTTGCACTACATTCAATTCAAATGGTGTTTTGGCGTTTGGGGTTCTAATGAATAATGAAAAAGAGTGGAAGTTCGACTGCACAAGCCTTAGCGTGGAAGGTCAGGCCTGGTTGCCCAGAGTACACAAGCGACATGAGAATGATAGGAAGTTGACTAGCATGCGGCTTTTTGATATCCATTTGACGGCTGTTCTAATTGGTGTCTTGGTAGAAACGATGTCATATATACTATAGTAGCTGTCTCTAATAGTACGACAGATTCAAGATCGAAAGAGAGTAATTTGCTGAACGCCCGAGGAACTATCCGTATGAGGTAAAAACAACTCATCTGGTACGATCGCGATTTGGGAGGGTAAATACTCTTTGTATCGCTTAATACGGTATGTTACAAATCCCGCAACTGGTAATGACGAGGGCGTTTATTGGAGGTCCACCGCCGTTGAAGAGTGACAATGTTTACGTGGACCATGCATGTTGATAGACGGACTATGGGTGAACTCTCCGAAGCCTGAACCGCCATATCTTTGTACTCACTTACATATGCTTATGCGAGGTCATCACTGTAGGTCGGTCTAGTGCATACTGAGCATAATCCATGATTGCCAGAGGCTCAAAGAGCAAAAGGCGCTGATGCGGGCCGGTTGACTGGAAGAAAACGGGTCCCTCTTTTTTAGTGTCATATTCTAACAGGGATTCATAGTGCTTTGATGACGACACTGGGCGGTTCTTAGTCGGACCTTACCTTGGCTGAATGGAGGGGGAGGGGCATTTGATTCGATCTGATGTTGATGCTGGGTTGACTTGCGACGGGTTTGTTTTGTCTGACTTCCACGTGTTGACGATCGACAGTCCTTTGAAGAACAAGCCGTTTCTTTTCTTTGGTTCTGCGAGCGTATTTTATCAGCACAAATAGCTCTTCTAACTGTTCGATTTAGTATACAAGTTAAAAAGACATTGGATTTTAGAAACCCCTCCCTGCTGTAGCTAAGAGATGGCTACCTATTCATGAACGCGGGGTTTCTTGTTGAATCTTACGCATGAGGTGCAGATGCATATCAAACAACCTGTAGAGTTCATTGCAAGACAACCCGGGCAACCCCCGGCATCACACAGTCGCACCTGCATATTCCAATTACAGCATATTGCAGTTACATGCAGTCGTAGTAGCAATGGCAGGTGCAGTTCCCGTTACAGTTCGAATGTCCCTGCTCCGTTGAACCAAGGCACATCCTCCATAAAACCTCCGTTCCCCCACAGTAGCTCCGTCACTGTCTTTTCTTCCTTCACCTCCATCTATTCCTTGCTCCACCTGATTTCCACAAGCTTCTTCTCTTTTTCTCTTCGTAATACATCCAATTCCTCTAGGAACTCGTCTTTGCTTCTTCTCTAGAAATTTCTTTACCACAATCGGCAAAAATGCCCGAGGTATGTTGCTCATGCAATCTCGATCTTATTCGCGCTTACACTGACAATTTCCAGATCAACACCCTCCTGTTCGATTGCGACAACACCCTCGTCCTCTCTGAGGAGCTTGCCTTCGAGGCTTGCGCTGGCCTCATTAACGAGATCTGCGAGGCTCGTCAAGTCGAGATGCGCTTCACTGGCGAGACCCTCATCAAGGAGTTTGTCGGTCAGAACTTCCGCGGCATGCTCACCACCCTCCAGAAGAACTACAACATCGAGATCTCACCTGAGGACATGGAGACCTATGTTCGGAAGGAGGAGGACGCAGTAATTGCCAAGCTCAAGGAATCTCTCCGGCCTTGTGTTGGTGTTGATGAGCAGCTCGAGAAGCTTGCTGCTTCTGGCAAGTACACCATGTCCGTGGTTTCTTCCTCTGCCCTCCGCCGTGTCCGTGCCTCCATCGAGAAGGTCGGTCAGGACAAGTATTTCCAGGGCGATGTTGTCTTCTCCGCCGCCACAAGTCTCGAGAAGCCCACCAGCAAGCCTGATCCCGCTATCTACCTTCACGCTCTGGAGAAACTTGGCAAGAAGGCCGAAGAGGCTGTCGCTATTGAGGACAGCAAGAGCGGCACTCTTAGTGGTACTCGGGCTGGCATCAAGGTCATTGGTTATGTTGGCCCTTATGCTGAAGACAAACAGCCCGAGATGGAGAAGACTTTGAGTGACGCTGGTGCTGTTGTCATCATGCGGCACTGGTCCGAGTTCCCTGCTGCTCTGCAGAAGATTGAGGCAGGTGAGGTCTAAAGAAACGAGCTTTGTTGTTGAAATTGCTTTGAGGAATACCCAAAATACATATCGGTCAAGTAGCGAAAGAGATGGAACAAATCACCTAGATCAACTGAACTAATAAACTTTACCAACCTTCTGCCCTGTTGTGGTAACCATTCGCCATTTGAGACAATGTTGAAACTGAGACACGATACAGCTTGTTGTCTCAGATAAAAGGTCATTGTCTCATGATTAACTTGTTGATCTCGAATATATATACATTCTATTTGAACTGCATCATTTTCGCCAGTCCATTAAAAAGCTGTTGACACTCTGTAGAGTGGCCCGGCTGGGGTTGGCGCTTGGGTAAGCTGTCATGATGACACCCAATCTCGACTTTATGAAAGTCTTTGTAAATGAGGCGTCTTCTGTTGATTTTCTGATGTTCCCGTCATCATCAAATAGGTAGCATGATATCGCAAGGGCCACGCCGACTGATAGATCTCGCCCTGATTCGCATGCTACCACAATTCGTTGCTGATCAGGCTCTGTGGCCGAGGCAAAATATTTAGCAGCAAAGTCGCATATTTCAGGCAGAGAAGTGCGAAGGTTGCGGCTAGCCAGCTTGTTTTTGCCAAGGCCGGCTTGCATGTAAGTCTTGGATTTTATCCAGCTATCCTTTGGTGTGGTGTCTTGAGATATGACAATGCGACATTCTAAGGGGTTGGCGGGAAGTGGTAAAGGGCAAACTGAAAGGTTTGGTGTCAGCTTTATCTGTGTTCCTTCGTCCTTCTTGCTAGCAGCATGATCGCTGACCAGTCTGGAGATCAGATCTGGCAGTTCAGCCTCCGGCGTCTTGAGAAGCTCATCAATATTCTCCCAAAACAAAGGCGCCGTAAGATCATGCGCCCACATCTCAGTATCGTCAGCCGCACCTTGTATATATCCTCCCTCGTCCATCTCGCTGCCTACAACTCGGCGACTAGCCGTGCAGCATATGACAGGGCGGAAGTCATCAAATATGGAGGATGTGTCTTGGACAGAAGGAAGAGATGAGTCTGGGGTGACCCAGAATGGGCGGAGTGGTTTTGTCAGACATGTTGGAAGATTGAGATTGAGTGCCTTGAAGGAAGCAACGAATCCAGGGATGAGTGCGCATATTTGGGAATGTGTTGTTGCTGGGAGGTGAACTGGCAGATAGAGATTTGCTGAGGAGGGGTTTGAGGGTAGAAGAGTTAGGTTGAGGACTGTGCACCAGATAGGAATCGTCGATGAAAGGGCATCAGGCATCCCTATATAAGTCAGTCGTCACTGTTTCCGAGGCTCTGGTTGTCATGAGAGAGAACATACTCTTTCCACGGCGAGTAGAATCGACGATTATGATACTGTCAACATGTTAGATCTCGGATAACGGGACAATGACTAGGCCTCTATACATACCCATCATTTTTCTCAATAAGCTCAACCAAATGCAAGTTCAACCTCCTAGTGCTAAATTTCCACGCCCTCTCATGGCCATCTGTACTCTTGAAATACGCACTTGCACCTTTACGCTCAGGCGGAATATACCAACTTCCACAACGTTCATTAGCCACAAGTGGTCGCGGGCTATAGGCTTGAGACACCGCATCCACAAAGTCTGCGTCGGTTTGGATGCTAGTCAGACGGTTGTGGATTGTAAGTGTGGTGCGTTTGAAAGACGCCATGAGTTGGGACATGGAGAGTTGTTCATTTTGAGGGAGTATCAGATCGGAGAAGCGGGGTTCAGGCATGATGGCTATACAGGGAGAAGATGTTTTATGCGAGGTTAGCTTGAGCTTTTATGTAGTGAGAAGTATTGAAAGATCAAACCCGGCTTTGTAATGAGGGTATATAGGGTGTGATGTTGAGTTTTTGGTGGAGCTTAAGAGTTTAACTAAAGGGCATGGTGTTTTAGTATCCACCCCGCATTAGACTATGAGCATAATCATATTCACTAAGGAACCGGTAGATCACTTCTTAAAAGGTTGCAATAACAAAAGACTTGATCATTACTTTTGGCCGTAACCCATCAGGCATTTCTACACGTAGCATATGGTATATATCTTTCCCCTATTCCTTTCCTTTCATCCATTACTCCAGCCTCCACTTGCCGTTCTCGACAACAATCTTGACCTCTCGGTTCTCATCAATACTTCTTCGGCCAGCCTCAAGAATAGCCGTTGTGGCAATAGTGTTCTTGAGAGTAGGGAGAGGCTTGGCGTCAAGATCCTCGGGCTTGAGCTTGCCAGAGTTGACAGCTCTGCAACCATCAACAAACTTCTCAATAGAGATGTAACCATAACCAGTCTGGCCAGCGAAGTTGCCATCCTCATCAGGAGCATACTTCATGTAGAAGGGGTTGTACCACATCAATTGACCGATAGAGTCGTCTGCGACGTCGTAGCCACGCTTGGCCTGGTCGACACGGATCTCACCGTTGGCAGCGAGGTAATGGAAGTATTGGTTCGAGTGGACACCGGCCTTTTGAGGGGCGGTCCACGAGGCTGTGTAGACACCAACGGCTCGCTTGCTGGGCTCGCCGTTCTTGTTCCAGGTGACGAGAAGCGAGATGGTATCCTCGGTGATGGGGTCGCAGCCTAGGTCAACAGCAACACCCTTGGAGGAAGAGGCGTTAACGCTCACGGGCACATATCCGCGCTCCTGGACCATTGAGTCGCAAATATCGATATGGTGGCTGTTGAGGTAGTAAGAGATATCAGACTCCTTTCCAGCCCATGCCTTGAAAGTCTCGAGCTGTGATTTGGGCTGAGACATGTAACTGTAGAAGTAGTTGAAGTCGCCGAGCTTCTGAGCTTTTGCGCGAGCATCAGCGTAAGCAGGGTCGTAACGCTTGTGGTGCTCAACGTAAACGTAGACACCCTTCTTCTGAGCGAGATCAACCAGCTCCTGGTGCTCCTCGAGGGCCTTGACAGCGGGCTTGGTGATCATGACATGGATGCCGCGCTCAATGGCGTACTTTGCGATGGGGAAGTGGGTAGGGTCGGGGGTGAAGATTGTGATGGCATCGCCAGGCTTGAGAGCGTCAATGGCGGTCTTGTAAGCGTCGGGGTCGACCTTGTCGTTTGCTGGAACTGAGTCGAAGGAGGTGTCGAGGTTGTTGTAGACTTGTTGGATGTTCTTGTTGAGATGTTCGCCTGGGGGGGGGGGGGTTTATCCATGCCCATGCCAAACCCCCCCGGGGGCTATTTCCGAATACCAGG
>JAAOAY010000341.1:0-72508 GCA_013396255.1 Fusarium sp. NRRL 25303 | reverse complement strand
ACTATAGACTTATTTAAGTTACAGTAAGTTACCATCACCTCAGTTACTGCCTAGGTACTGACAGCTGCATGCAGATGACCCCACAGGCACCCTGTGCTCCTGCCCAGTTGTGCCATTTCACCCACTCTAAGTTCCCAGGAATCGTCTAAATGTATCGTATCAGTCAGTCTTCAAAGCTTTTTCCTGGGATTTTAGATGCTCTGACACAGATATACTCACTTGTCTCGCTGCCTTTTGTAGTGATTATGATCCCTCCTCAGCCCAAGCGCAAAAAGCGACCATCTCATATCATGCTGATACTCGTCCTAGGCCCATCAAACGCCTCAATATGAAACACTACGTAATTCATTGAAGCCTGAACGAGGCATGCCAATTCCATGAGATGTTGACCCGCGACCGTTCTGCTTTTCTGAAAGCAAGGAGGCTGGTAGTAGGAGTGATTACCGGCCATTTCTGATAAACAGCAACATGCTCGTCTTGTGGGCAGCAAGAATTACAACCACATGCAGAAGGTCCCTGCCTCTCGACAGGTATCATCTCTTACGTCCAGGTAGCTACCGATGACGTTTATATGGTAATGCGGTTAGAATGATCAAAAGCACTGGCTAAACCACGATAAAAATAAGAATAATTACCGGTATTTGGCTTACAGATCTACTAAACTCATCCTAAACTTTCCTAAGATCATAAAAGTATACTCGTCACTTTCCTTGCTTTCGGATTCATGCCTGGCCTAAGCTTGTGATCTCTCACCTGACACAGAGCACTAATTAGCTTCATGAGCTCTTATTGGCGGGCGTTGCACTGAGTTAGGTCCCTGGAGCCGCAGAGTACCCGAAACGCTAAGAGGAGCCAACGTCCTTTGACCACTTCAACAACCATGCCATGGCGACAAACTCTGAAACTGCTGACAGTTGGAGTCAATCAATAACCCTGACGCTTATATCGACATCGCAGATCACTTACGATGATCTGGATCTCGACGTATCCTGTACGGTTCAGGTGTCTCGCGCAATAGCCTCAGAGGAGGACGATGTGTTGCCGATCCGTGGTACATACAAGATAGGTGAGCAGTGCGGTGGTTCTTTGTCAACGGTGAAACTGAAGGCCAAATTGTTCAGATCTAGTACTATCGTTGGCACCGAGTACGCCGATCAAGCTCTATCGTGTAACCCTTCGCGCTCTGCAGGAAGAGGTGCCAACTGAGGGTCCAGATCCTTGGGCAGATGCGATCATCGATAGAGGAAGTGACAGGGGTTCCAGTCCAATGAGTGAGATCGGAGAGCTAATCAGCGGTGATACACAATCTTTTCCGATATGGACAGGGTCGGTATCGGGCGCTTCGGATCGAACAACTCTATTGAACAGTTCCTGGTCGCAGATATGGACAACAATTCATGACAACGCACCCTCAGGCGCTAACTTAAATGTCTCTAGCTCCAGTGATATTAAGGGTAAGATCACGAGAAACTATATGAGGTTCTCTAAATCCTGACGCACTGGCGATACCCTAGGTAGAGATGATAGCCACAGACTCCCTCACACCCAAGCCCTCACTGTGTCGCCTATCAAGATCGAAAACCGAACCAACAGCGAAATCCTCGATATCAGTTTTGAGATCGAAGATACCGAAGATGGAACAGAGGCCTTTGAGCCACGAATCACGGCCATATTGCAGATTGACAACGTTGGAGAGGGACTTCAAACTGGCGACCCGACAGGAGCTCGTCAAATCAACTTCGAATTCGTTTTATGGGCAATGCCGGAAAGATTCATTTCACTAGGCGGCACTGATCCAGTGGAGATGGGGAGAACGTTCAAGGTCTTATGTCCTCCTCAGGCCGGTACCACAGTGTGACAGCATAGAGCTAAGCCGGGGGATCGACAACGTCACCAATAACTCAGCCAAAGTTCTTTGAATGCGTGGAGTGTTCCATTATCATACATTAGGAATATTCTGTGGACTTATTTGGCAAATGAATCTCATTTGGAAGCCTGTAGCGGCCTTCGTCAGCAGTGGAAGCACCTCGTGTGGTTCTTTACCCTTCCTTGGTCACATCGCCGAGTCTCTTCTGCACTGTTACTTCAATCCTTATTCTTAGATGGCAAGGAAACATTATGTGCGCACTATAGGCCCCGATCTCCAATCGAATCGAACTCAAGACCACCGGCAGGCTTGCCCGACATCAACTTGGTAGTATCACTGACGAGGCCTTGACTCTTTTGGCCCATCGGCTCATCAGCTCAAAGACTTACCAAAGAAGGGGAAACATCTAAAACCCAGCATTATCGCTCAGCGAGTATGGGACTCGCTACTTTCGTGACCTGCTACTTAGTGGTTCAATGTTCGCCAGACAACGAGAATATCACGATCGCCATGTTCTGTAACTCATATATCTCGGGTTGTAGTGATGCAGGATGACATGAGGCTCAACAGCACCAACTAAGAAGCAATAGAATTCTGAAATTAGGATGTAAAGTAAAAATGTGTTAAATGATTCAAGCCTTTTCCCAGGAACGATGGTGTCTCAAAACGCGCCATCGCCTTCACTCCAGCTCCTCTTCTCAACTTCAGTCTCCTTTACATAACCTCCAAATGGTCGGAACAATTCAACCAAGGACCTAGTCCAGCGTTCATCCCACCTGAAACCCTCAAATTGCGCTTTTGTACAGTCCCAGTACTCTGGATAAAACCCACTGTTTTCCCAGTCCACGATCCCCGAGACCGCCCAACCCCTTGTCCCATCTAGCCTTGTGACTTTATCCACAAGGATGTTTCGCAGATTTAAGTCAGCATGGGTAAATACAATTTGATGACCTCTTCGAGCAGGATCATCAGGATGGCGAAGATATTGACTGAAAGAAGCTTCGTCTTCGAAGGGGCCAATGGGATTGCCATCTCGAATTCTTGGATCGTTACAAGCTTGGCCCAGAGTATTGCATATGCGGCTCTTGGTACCGACTGGGGGGATTGCTCGGATTTGAGAAATGAAGCTTTGCATTTGCTCGACGAACTCGTGGCAGTCTCGATCGGAGAACATATCCATTGCTCTGGAGAGGGGCTCTCCGCGAAGGCCGGTCGTCAAGAGATACGTGTTTCGCGAGTCTGCTACCAGATCCAGCACAAGAGGTACTGGTACAGAAGTGTACTTGCGAACAAGCCCGAGCGCATTGGACTCATTGGAAGCCCCTTCGTTTGTGGCCTTCAGGTAAAGACCGAAGGGTAGACGGCTAACTGCTAAGGAACTTGTGCTTCCATAAGGATGGGACACCATCTTTCGCAATACTTTGTATGTAGATAACCGAATGGATTGGGGGGTTAGGAGCCAAGCTCGCCAGAAGATTGTGCGGCACATCTGGAATACAGCTGATACGAAACCTGGTCTGGAAGCTAAAGGTTGTATCCCTGCCTGAGCTACCACTGTTTCGTTGTCCGCGATTTTCTTCTTGACCTCCAGCCATCGCATGCTCGAGGCCAAGCGGGCCTGGGTCCCGATAAAACGTGCGTCGACCTTGCGTATTCCCGAGCGTGAGTGGTCTCCGAGAAGGGGATACTGGCCATCGACATCGATCATTGGTTCTACGGTTCCAAGCAGACACCAAGCAACCTTGTACTGAGATTCGTTAGTAAAAGAGAGCCAGACTAATGATATGACTTACTTCAATCATTGATGGGTGCAGCCGATGCAATTTCACCACCCCATTTCTGTAAGCTTCGGCAGCTGACCTGCGCACAAGCCAGTGGCCATCGATGGGATCTACCCGCGTCAATCGTTCTGTATAAGCTATCCACCAATCTAGGTAAGGGGGACCAAAGAAGGCTCGAAGCATTCCGTGGATTCTCGGCTAGTTAACGTGTCAGCCATGGCCAAGCTTGGTAGGAAGATTATCCCGTGTACCTCGGCTTCAAGCCAGCGGGATGGCGCGAGAATAACAGGAATTACTACCAAGGGGTCCTTCAAGCTCCCTGGCTTGCCTGTGATGCAGCAGCGGTTTCCATCTCTCCTTATAATTTGAGCTTGGGTTCTGCTGTCGGGGGCAGGTGGTGTAGTCCCGTATTTTGTGACTAAAATGGTCAGAGCCGGGGTGTTGCATTGATATCTGGGCAAACTCACTTGACTCTACGATAAACGTCCAATCTGAAATAAGGGCAAGAAGATCAGCCGTGCTGTGTTGACCCGGACGACAGTGGCTGAGGACATGAGTGGCGGCGGAAGCAGGGTTCAACGCATTCGCAATAAAGGAACGTAGAAATTTCCCCAAAGGATGTGGCAGGTCTTCGCTCTGAATGACAGAGAAGGCCTCCTGGCATTTTGGATCGGCCGTGGAATTCATGGCGAATGAAGGGTTGCTCAACGTTACACACTCAGTAGATGCGGGGCAAATTCTTTTGAATAGCACATGTTTGTTGCTCGTAGGAAGTCGTGATCTGTCACTGGGAACCTATGGTCACCGCGCAGAATATAGAGGCTTGTCACAGCGCTGAATAATAATTAGTGAATGGGTAACGATTGATTGAGTAAGGTGAGGCAGGAGTTTGGTTACTGCTGGTTTGTCTGGAGACGAAAGATGGACCGATGCCTAACGGGATCACGTGCCACTCCCCGATTGTCTTCAACTAACAAACAATTTGACAAAACCTCAATCTGGGCATTTACAACACGCACTGAAATATTTCTATTCAACTTGCTTCCACATCCTCTCCAAAACACCAACTCTCGCCACCGCCGCTGGACCTGTCGCAGCAGCCCCAACCTGCTGCATCGAATGATCCGCCATAGCCGCCTGCAACAACTGCTCATTCTGATATCCATGCCCAACCGTCGAGTTTCCCACCGTATGATCATAATAAAAGTTAGTTGCGTTCAGGTTTCCTGCTGCGCTAAACGTCACAGCTGCGAGACCAAGTGTTTGAGCCTGGCTGAGAGCGTGTTTGGCAGCTGCCAGCATTCGATTCATTTCGGGGACTGTCCGGAGGTAGATCTCGCGACGCTGACGCGCGAAAGACAAAAATGATGCTAGGTCTTGGGTTTTGCAAGCGTTCTTGTATAGCTGCCGCATTCGAGGGGAGTAGAGATCACAGAGTCGGGACTCAGCGACTTGGCTTCCCTTCATGGTGAAGTGTCTCTCCAGCTTTGTACCCTTCGCCACAACGACATAGCATTCTTGACAGATATGGGCATTATCCCATCCCCACCATCGACGATTCTTCGCTGACTCGAGGTCGATCTTGGGACACGTTGGTGCGGTACTCAGATCCACTGCCAATTCGCTGAGCGGTCGCCAATCGTTGATGTAAGCTGCCTCGGCGAACCTCTGCAAGAAGAGGACTCCGCGCGGATATCCTGGCAGGTTGAATGAACAGAGACGGGCCTCAGATGGTCCAACAGACTGTTTGATTTTGAAGAAGTGAGTCATGTTCATGCTAGCTATAGTGCCCGCCATACACGTCGCGCAAACATCGAGTTCCGGAGGATCACTTGGAAGCGTATACCAGCGAATTCCACTTGCGCCCTGAGGATCACAAGGCGGGTGCTGCGAGAGGCTTTGGAGGATGCTCCAGAATCTGGGGTAGTTACCCTTATCAACCGCTCGAATGATCGGGATGAGCATGTTGGCCTGTGCCATATCGCACGATGCCTGCTGTGAAGGCCCAAGACGAGCTGTGCGAAAGGACTGACTTTCAGTAGACTCGTGGAAGTAATCCCAGTAGCAGGCTTCGCAGACCGAGAAATTCGATGGGGCCCGTGAGGACATAAACCAAGTCCTCTCTGGACCTGCGATAGGCTGCGCTTTGGGACATGGCGGAAGTTGCAGTCTTTTATAGAACCCCGTGGTGAATGCTGTCCAGTTGTTGTTGGGAGAATAGAGCTTGAGCATTCGACGGATGTACCAAAGATTATGATCACAACTTGCCGCACCCTGAGGCTTATGCGTACTGAATCTGTTGCCGAACGAGGTATGCTTGAAATAATCTTCATAGCATGGCTTGCAAATTGCCATCTCCGGTCGATCTGGCGGGTAATACCACTCTTGACCCTCGACTGATTTATCCTCTGGACAACGACCTAGCGCAGGTCTCATGGCCATGAAGCTCATCATATTATCGAGGCTCATTGATGAGAGAGCAGCTGGCCAAAGATAGTCTCTGACGCGGGGCGTTCCAAACAGACACTGTCGTTCTAGTCTGTCATCGTGCCATACTGGTGTAAATGTGTCTCGAAACGGTGAGTTGAGAATGCGGTCTGCGTAGCAACGACTGCATATGACAAAGTCTGGGCAGGAACTGTGGATGAACCAATAGGTCGGTAGTGTGAATGGCATGTCGATACATTCGGTTACTGGCTGAATTCCCAATGGCATAGGAGTGCTGGGACCGCTATTGGAGACAGCCTGTCTGGGCGAACTCGCGAAATGTTGAGGTACAGGAGCGCTTCCGCTCGCTGGCAATTGTTGGGGAGACTGTTGAGCTTTATAAGGATATTGTTGTTGATGATACTGCACCTGTTGGGGAGGAGAGGCTACAGGTGAACCCTGAAGTTCCGCCTGGGGCTGCACTGGCGGAGGAGGGTAAGTCTGGTAGTACTGCTGCTGCTGCTGCTGCTGAGGTTGATATGGCGCCGGATATCCGGGAGAGTTGCGATACTGCTGAGTCTGTTGGCCCTGCTGCGGTTGTGGGTACCCAGCAGGCTGTTGCTGTTGCTGCAAATCCCTCCCAGCCTGCCTCACTGCTTTCTCCGCATCGGACAGAAACTTAGTTAGTCGACCCATCTTATCACACAGATTTCAGCAATATTAGACGAGAAAATCTCACAATGAGTCAAATATTTCAGCTAAGCACTTATACTTGGACGGTACTGCCCCACTGATGCCGTTCCGTGCCGATATTGCCGGTCAGTATGCCTCGTTTTCCCAGTTAGGCTGGACTAACTCAATTGGATTGACAGCTAGGAGAGATTGAAGCTCATTGGACTCGGAGCAATTACAAACCCGGTATGGGACATGCTGACCTCGTTCGTGTTACGCCCTGCTGCTGCGTGATTTATCCCTGTTGAAGTTAACATGACTCGCCAATGGAGCAGAAAAGAACTACCCGACTGTCTTCGCAATCATGGAATTAATTAAGCTTCGAATTGACTGTAATCTAGTGCTAAAACATGTATGTTTTACCTGTGTTTTGGGCGCATTCTTTTAGATATACAAATGAAGTAATTTCCATCAACAACGATACAGCACAAGTAAGTTACAACATCTCATACAGCAGCTCAATAAGTACACTCTCCTGCTTCCCAGCTACAACTGCACATTTGTATCCTTGTTTCAACTTATGTCTGAGAGTCAAAACCGTTTAAACGACGCCCGGGATGAAGCGAGCCGTGACCCGACTCCATGCAACCCATTTCTCTCCAAATGTGTCCTTCAACATTTTCTCCTCATCCGTCACTCTCATCATAAGTCTTCGCAGAATGCCAAACACGAGAACCAAGCAAAAGATCAGGCCCCAGCCGCTGATTGCCGATCGAAAGCCATGAGGAACCCAGCAACCGAATGCGCCGTCCCAGCGCAAGAACAGGGCGAGGTTGACGACCAAGACCACAATTTGTCCCGTGTAGCCAGGATGTTGGATGTATCGATAAATACCATCCGTCTTCAAAGTATCAGGTGGTCCAAGTTGGAAAGTGAAGTTCTTTCCGAGTTGAGCAAAAGCCGTGAGCCGAAGTGGTCCGCCGATGAAAATGATCATCGAGAGACAAGCCAGTGTGTATGAATTCCAGCTAAACAGCTCCGAGTTTATGTTCTCCGGATGAGGACATACGAGGCTTGAATCACCGTAGCCTATAGCGATGAGGGCGTGTAAAACTCCGACGCTGACAGCAAGAATTCGTCGGATTCGTGCTGCTGTTGGGCTGGCGTATGTTCCGAGACTGTCTTGCTTCCAGCCGTCGCGTGGAACCTCGTTAGGTGGCTTGAAGCAGGACATGGTGATGAGGCTGGACAGTAGAACCGCCCCTGCGAAAGAGACTTCGTAGAAGGTTGCCATCATTTGAAGATTTATGAATCGTAGATTTAGTTGAAAATGAAATTCTATGAGATTACTGGCTTGAGATCACCAGCGGCTGTTGAAAGCTGCTGCTTTTTAAATGGTCTCAGCATCGGCGGTCGGCGGTTACACCCCCCGACATGGGTCCAAAGAGCAGGGCGTTAGGTCCTACCGCGCAATATTTCCTTGCTTGATTTTCCTTATTCCTACTACAGTTGTCGGCAAACTTGCAACCGATTGGCCGTCTTGTCTTGAAGGTCGTATGATTATGCTGTCCATATGATTAATAATCCAGGCAACTAGCACCACGATTGAGCTTCGGAGCTTTACATAATGCTGATCTCGATACCAACGGCTAGACGATTAACTTGGGAGGGAACAAAAGGAGCAATAGTTGTGTATTGCGTTTCCAAAGATCTTCTGCGAGAACTTGTACGGGTTGGGAATTCCTCGTTATGTAGCTGCCTACCTGCATTGGAAGACGAAGTTCTAGCACAACTTCAGCGTACCTCAACCTCAATGACCAATGTATGACACCTAAAGAGCCTCAGGAAAGGCGCTTCAGAGCCAACCGACTACATGTCCGTTGCAGTTTCTTGAGGTGAAGCTTGGTGCTATAGTGCATTGGGTCCTCGACATCTATCAATCCTCACAATGACCGATGTGCAGGTGGCCCGTATCTCTTCATATCTTTGACTAAAGGCTAGTGAAACAATATTGACTGCCAAAATGTAAAATGAAGCGATTCAGTTGCAGTTCAGTACCATGCTAGCCAACTGACTAGCGATAAGGTCGCACTGGAGGCTCTAAACTAGCCGGATACCTCAGGCATCCTACCCCTCCCTGTCTGTCCTCCCTGTCGCGATAACGGCCATTCAGTATCTCTGAGTCTGTTCAGCTGCGAAATCGCATTTGATCCTGGCTGCAGTGATTAAAGACTACATCATTGGCTGTGCCACTCATAATGAACTCTTCATACAGACCAGCTTATACCAAATCCCGCCACGGATGTTCAAAGTGTAAAGAAAAGAGGGTATGTATAGCACAATTGATTCCGGGTCGAGCCTAACCTTTATACCAGGTAAAATGCGATCAAAGAAGGCTAGGGTGCAAACGATGTGAGGATGCAGGTTCCTCATGCCCTGGCTACACCTTGAGCTTGCGGTGGTCTGCTAAGAACCAATTTCAACAGAAATCCGTCAGCTCTGGCCAAAAGCCTCGGACAAGAAGAGGCAATCAATCAAGCTCATGTTCAACGAGCCATATGAATGAGGGAGCAACCATTGATATCACGACGCCAACATTGGATCCCTTGTTATTATTCCCTCATTTTGGAGATACCAACCCAATGCTATTCCCTGCACTGAATGCCTCCGACATTCTTGGGTTGGGAGAAGATCCTTCAGTTTCACAGTGGCCTTTTCCAAATTTGTATCCCTCGGAGACTCTTACTGTACCAGATGATACGGCCTTTACAGATGGCTCACCGAGTTTGCATAAGACTGAGTAGTGGGACAATACGGCAACGGAGATGGATGATTCCATTGATATGAGCTGGTTACGCGACGAAGGTCAACAATCTCGCACTGATCTAGATACAGCACCTCTACTTACAGAGTCTTACAACACCGGAGCTCCTAACCACCACTCATCACTAACAATACCACAACAACTGAGCAATCTTCCAACAGCTCTTTCTGACTTCTTTATACGAGAAGTCATACCACTTTACTGCGCATGGGATAGTCAGTCGAACCTGATGCGAGTAGTAGCAGAGAACTCGTGGCAGTCGTCAAAGGTCCTATATCACACGATGCAAAGCATGTCAGCCGCTTGTCTAACAAGCGTCTTTCCCGAACTATCCACCACTGCGATTCAAGAACGTTTGATAGCCCTTCAATGCTTGGACGAGGACGACCCAAAAACTGCAGAGTATGTTGAAGCGAGATTACTGGCGACAGTTCTCCTATGCCATACTGCAAGCTGGCATGATCCCGGGAATCTAGCCAAAGAGAGATATCATTTGACTCAAAGACGAGTTCTGGAGTGGATTCCGACTTGCGGAACACAGTCTAAGCCCATGGTCAAGTTCGTCCAGACTGCGGTCGACTACTGGGGGATGCTTTTGTCGTTCTTTACTGATGTTTCGGGCAACTCTGATTGTGATACTCTGATGGAGCCCTCAGAACCATGCAACCGACCTGTGCTGCACCCTTTTGTCGGAATGGCGGGAGAGACAGTCAAGACACTCACTGACGTTGGAAATCTCGTCTCCCAATACCGTTCTCGAGCGTCTTCTATCAGATTCATCACAGAGGATGACATGAACTTCTTCAAGAGCAAAATACGAGAGGCTCGATGCTTAGAAAAAAGACTGCTTGCATACACACCTGCCGACACGTCCAAGATCCAGGATGCAGGCGACCCAAGAACAACGCTAGCTCACCTGGCCAAGATTGACGAAGCATACCGATGTGTTGGTCTACTACAAATCTACCGCTTGTTTTCTGACCTTCTGGCTGAACGATACAACCCCTGGGATGCAAATCACATTTATTCAGCGAGACCGCCGTCCAAGGTCCCAAGCAAAGCTGAGAAGGACTACTGGTTGACAAGTCTAGCGCTGTACACCCTTGAACTTCTTCGAGATATACCATTCGAATCGAGAAGTCGGTGCATCCAGCCTTTGATTCTGGTTGCTATCTCGAGCGAACTTCGTCGCATGCCGCAGGATGTCACATCGCTAGGCGCAGCGGATGAAGAGTCACGGTTCATGGGACAGAGTATCATTGAACTTGCTCAAGCGCGGAACTTTGTGAAGAGTCGATTGTCAGCATATGCTGATGTCCTGCCCTTGAGAAAGGTGAGCAATATACTTGAGCTGGTGACGAGCATTTGGAGCGCTCTGGATGAAGGGGAGTCTGATGTTTACTGGTTGGATATTTGCACTCGGAAGCAGCTCAACACACTCATTGGGTAGATTCTCGGAATTTACCATGCATGTATATTACGTTCTGTCTTCTACCAATCCCCAGTCTTTGCTATCGACACCCACTTGGCTACAGATCTCTCCACCGTGATGTCTCTCTCGAGTCTCTGCTCTGTAAGAAGAAATGCTTTTGGCAACCAATCAGGAACCCCCTTGCCAGTAATCATACTGGCAACTGCTTCCCCAGTCATCCAAGCCTTGTCCATCCCGTACCCACTGTACCCCCCAGCAATCCACTCGCCATCACCGTCTCTTCCAGAGACACTCTTCGGTAGTTTTCCTACTAATGGAAGTCCATCCGATGTATGACCCTGCAGTCCAGTCCAGACTCCCTTCAATTCCGGTCGCTCATCTTCTGGCCATCCCCTGATAAAGTACTTGGGCAGGAACTTCAGCAGAGCCTCGATCGAGTGACCCGGCACAGCAGTGTCTTCAGACGTGAGAACATCAAAGACATTAGAGTAATCAGTGCCGACCCATATATCGCCAGTTGTGGCATGCTGCTGGAGATAGTACAGGCCCCCATCAAACCGCTCTGACACGGGATCAAGAGAGGATTTAGTCAGGTGGCTCCATGATCGACTGTTGCCCAAGTTTTCTAGATGAGGACCAGCCTTTTGTACAGACATTGTCCCTCTATATGGATAGAGTCTTCCTATTAAGGGACGCAATAAGTGGGCAGCGTTTGCGTTTGTACAGTGAATCACCTGCTTGGTTCGAATAGCACCTCGCGGAGTCTCGATGATGTATGGGTAGTCAGACTTAGAACAATCGTCATTTGTCGTGTCAGGTGTGTAGTTTATCGCTGTTGCGGGAGTGTTTGTCTCGATCGAAAGTCGGTCGTGACATTGGACGAGAAGACGTTCGAAGATTCCTGTTATGAGGCGATATGGCCAGACGGCGCTGGCAGGATGGTCGATCACGCCGTGGCCATTCCTGACGTTGAACTTCTTACACGAAACGTCAGTACTCACAATAGAACGCGAAAAGGATCCCCAAAACTCAAAGAGTCATACCTTTGCTAAGCCGTCTTGCTCAGTGACACGATGGAGGGCTTGGTGGCTAGGAATTGCCTCCCGAAAGGAGTCCAGAGACTCCTTCGAAGCGTTCCAAGTCTCCTCATCCCCAGCAACCATGACTTTACGCACATGTCGAATCTCACTGGACTCCCGGAGCTCAGGATCTAGTTCGTCGAGCATATCCATGATCTTTCTGATGTTCATGAAGCTGAAGCGACACATTTCCTTGGCTGTTTCTTCGCCATGTCTTTTGCACATGGTCTTGTAGAGATGGCCTACTGGAGAGACGAGTTGGCCCCCATTACGGCCTGTTGCCCCGCTGGTAACAGTCCGCGCCTCGAGCACAACGATGCGGCTTGGAGAGTCCAGACTGTCATTTTCGAGGAGGGTCTTGGTAACGCTGCTACCAGTGATGCCAGAACCAATGACAACAATGTCAGCGTATTGTGGAAGGGTTGGAGACTGTATGCTTGATACAGTAGGGTGGGCAGGTTCTTGCCAGAGCGAGATGGAGGGATTAGGTCTCGGCAACAATGGGTCTGATAGAAGGGCAGCTCGTAGCTTTCTCACGAACTTTTCAGGTAAGCCATAATTTGAATCGGGATGCTGTAACGAGCGGGCAATAGCTAGAAGTCGATCTGTGGCTTTGCATGAATCATTCATCGTTGATAGGAGTTGTGTGGTGGTTGGTAGTGAGGGCCGAGATAGCAGTGACAGAATGCTTTTCTCACTGATATACTTGAGCTATTAACCCATGCCGCCGTAGATCGGATAGCTTAGAGAGCCCCTGACGTCTAGCCAGTCTTCTTCGGGCAAGCATTCCGTATCACAGCGTGGCTTGTGTTATCATCTGATTCCCTTGACCATAGTTTATGGTTTGAGTCGTGTTGCCGTTTGGAGCATGACCTTGAATCACAAATGTTTCCATGTTAGGGAAATGATGTTCTGTTCAACTGATGAAGACACTAATCCGTATCGGGCTTTGTTGAACAGCGAGTTCTGATTGCTCAATCGTGCATCCTCTACAGCAAACTTCCAATCAACGGGAGTCAGTGGAGTCCGCCAAGTGCCGTTGAACTAACTGAATATCATAACATTTCTATCAGCAACCCTAACGATGGACTATCAGTGTCGAGTGACATTGTCGGCGAACTATCAGCAGAACCGAGTCATCGTTATCAAGCCAAGACATGAGGTTTCCCTATTCGCCTTAGTTGTTCCCAAATGCCAGGTTCCAGATTCCGGGGCCCCAGGATCTATCATCAGCTCCACTGATAGTGCTGATAATGGCTGTTTACTGTATCTTGCTGCCTTTCGTGGCAGCTTGGGTCGAGACCTCTCCTCTATAAGATCGTCAAACCCCACATTGGAATGAGCTCGCTCTTGTCTAATACAGTTCATATCTCCTTACTGTTTTGGATAGCCCAGTCCTTTCTCCTATCTCCATCGTATCAAGATTGATACCATGACTGCCTCGCTTGAGAAAGTAGATGGCGATGAGAACATCTCAACAACTGTCGCTGATCATGCTGTCGTCACTATGCAACAAACGAGCAGAGGCCTGTCACCTCGCCATGTTCAGCTCATGACCATCGCCGGCGGCATCGGTGTTGGCCTCTTCGTCGGCGTCGGCGGAGTCTTGTCCAAGGCTGGTCCATTGCCCCTCGTCATCGGATACCTAATCTACGGTCTCGGCTTCATTTGGCCTACCATGCTGAATGTTGCCGAGATGGTAGCTTGGCTTCCGATCCGAGGTTCAATCTACGAATTAGCCTCCCGATTTGTAGATCCAGCTCTTGGATTTGCAATGGGATGGACATACTTCTATGCGGGAGCCATGTTGGTCTGTACCGAATACTCTGCTGTTGCAACTGTTATGCAATACTGGAACACCGACATTAATCCTGCCGTCTGGATCGCCATAGCTTTGTCTGTGTGCTACTTCATGAATATGGTCGCTGTTAGGTAAGTCTCACTTTGATTGAGGAAATAACACAAGGTCTAATGGTTGTGGGTAGATGGTATGGCGAAGCCGAGTTTGTCATGGGCTCCACCAAGATCCTCTTGATCCTCGGTCTCATCATGGCAACCTTTGTCACGATGCCTACGGCTTCCGAAACTGGAAAAATGGAGACATGGCCCATGAATACTATGCTGAAGGAGCACTGGCATCTTTCTCAGTATCTGTATTTGTGTGCGATATGCCGTCTTCACAATTGGAGGCCCGGATATCATCTCCCTCTCGGCGGGCGAGATCCGGAACCCACGCAAGACGATTCCCAAAGTTTCCAAATTGATAGTCGGTCGAATTTTGTTCTTCTACGTTGTCGGAATCCTTGCCGTTGGCATCATCTGCAACTCGCGTGATCCTCGCCTTCTGGGAGCGATCGAGAACGGCGAAGCTGGCGCAGCGGCATCTCCCTGGGTGCTGGGCCTTCTCCGTCTCGACATCAGACGGTTTCTTCCTGGACTTATCAACTTTCTCATCTTGCTGTCTGGATGGTCTTGCGGAAATGCGTATTTATACTCGTCTAGCCGAACTCTATACTCACTTGCTCATGACGGACAAGCACCCAAAATCTTCTTGAGATGCACCAAGTCTGGTGTGCCATGGGTATGTGTCACAGCAGTGACTGCTATATCTCTTCTATCCTTCTTGGTAGCCTCCAATAGTGCGAGTGAGGTCTTCTCCTGGTTCTTGGACCTCACCACTGTCGCACTGGTTGTAAACTTCACGGCCATGACATGGGTGTTCATCGGATGGCGTCGCGCCCTCAAAGTTCAAGGCATCACTCGACAAGGCGAAAACAACTTCAAAAAGTCGCTCTTCAAGAGAAACCCAGATAAGCAACCTGTCCCAGGCATTGTGTTTCCCTTCACCGCCCCGTGTGCATCATGGACACCGTACCTATGTCTCTTCATTGGAGGCTCCACTTCCATCTTTATTGGATTCGACATCTTTCAGCCCTGGTCCCTGAAGGGCTTCATCACAAGTTACTTTGGTCTCGCCTGGTTCTTCTTACTGTTCATTTTCTGGAAGGTGTTCAAGCGAACCAAGTTTGTTACACCTGCCAAAGTCGATATCTTTGCTGATGGCAAGAAACAGGCCTTGGATGAGGAGTGTCGTTTCTGGGAGGAGGGATTTGGCGATGAAGCTGAAAGGGATGCGTTGGCCAAGAAACATGTTGTTGTCAGAACTTGGGCTCGATTCTGGGGTGGCTAATAGTCTTTCTGTACGGGATCACAGGCAACTCAGCAATTTCAGCTTGACCCCTTTGCATTTATATAAGGTGCCTGGTTGTGGGGATTCATTGTTTATCCAATAATCCTTAAATTAGCACTATTTTGTGGTTTGTCATAGTTGTAACATAATTCCATGAAATCATTTAGCTTCCAAAAACGTATTCTGTAATCAGAAATTATACCTCGTTGATAGAAGTGGATTCTAATTACTACTATTAAGGTTCGGAGAAATCACTCCTGAGCGGCCAGTCATCCAAGATAACACAACATGGCCATGGGAAAATTGGCGGCTATAATTTGCCTTGAAAATCGATCGTTCTACAAAGCATATGATCTACACAGAGCCAACACATTGAGTATTTCCAAGTTACTAGAGTTTTTAGAATTGTCTTGATCAATCTCGCTAAGACGTCGATAAAGTTCTCAAAAACTAAAGTTACCACGAGAACCGTGGCTGAGAGCTTTGAACGCTGGGGCTGAAGCTTCTTTTGACCTCATAACGTTGTAACAGAAAGCTTAGATTACCACACAGCGCGTTATTGATCTATAACACGTTTCCTACATTCACGTGAACTGACCGCCTGCTCGTGTATGCACGGATTCCTTCCTCTCCTAACTTACGACCGATACCAGACTGCTTGACTCCTCCAAAGGGTATACGGAAATCAGAGTCATTGCTGCTATTGATCCACACCACTATAAATGTCAGTAACGAACTCTACGCTCAACAGGTTTGCAACTCACTTCCCGCCTCAATCTTATTCGCGATAATATGTGCTCTAGTGATGTCTTGCGTGAAGATGGCCGCACCAAGGCCATAAATCGTGTCGTTAGCCCGGCGCATCGCTTCATCTTCCGTTTGGAATGGGCTGATGACAGCTACAGGACCGAAGATCTCCTCACGGTATATCTTCATGTCATCCGAAGCATCGATGAAGATAGTGGGCTCGATGTAGAAGCCCTTGCCATTGACTGCAGTTGGCTGGCCGCCGAGAGCAACAGTAGCCCCTTCAGCTTTACCGCTCTCAATGAACAATAGCACTCTTTCGTATTGTGCCTTTGAGACTTGCGGCCCCTGGAAGGTATCAGAGTCAAAGGGATTGCCGATCTTACAAGATTTGACTCTCTCCTTAAACAGCTCGATGAACTGCGGGTACACCTTTTCGTGTACTAGGATGCGGCTTGTTGCAGTACAGATCTGGCCTTGGTTGGCCATGATACCATAGTGACTCCATTTAACAGCTTGGTCCAAATCTGCATCCTCGAAAACAAGCAATGGAGACTTTCCTCCCGACTCAATGGTAATTTCTTTCAGATTGCTCGCTGCAAGTCTTGCTACCTCACGTCCAGTTGCTGTGGATCCAGTGAAGGCAATCTTGTCAACATCCATGTGAGCTGCTAATGCTGCACCGGCCTTCCTTCCAAACCCGTTAACGATGTTGATCACACCAGGCGGAAATCCTGCTTTCTTGACGATGTCTGCAAATAATAGGATAGACAGAGGGGTCTGCTCGGCTGGTTTGAGTATCACACAGTTGCCGGCGGCAAGAGCTGGGGCGATCTTCCAACCAGCCATTCCTAAGGGATAGTTCCAAGGAATGATCTGCCCGCAAACGCCTATCGGACCAACAGTGGTATAGGCAAACTTCTTCTCAGTTGTACTTATCACTGCGGTCGTTAGTCAACGTTTCATAAGATCTACGCTGTGCAACTTGGAGACTTACCTTGTCCGTACTGTTTATCAGCGAAACCAGCATAATATCGCAGCACGCCTGTCAGCTCACCAACGTCTCCTTGTGCAGACGAAAACCGTTTGCCGTTATTCCAGGTATCAATAGTAGCAAGTTCGTTTGTGGCAGCATCAACAAGATCAGCGAGTTTGCGCATCATTTCGCCTCGCTCAGTTCCAGACAGATGCGACCAAGGACCCTTGAGCGCTGCCCGTGCAGCTTTGACAGCATCGTCGATGTCTTCCTCGCCGCCTGCATGTACTTTGACAATCTCATTTTCGTCACTGAAGTCTTTTAGTAAATTGACTTTTAAGAGTACCCAATTAGACTTACATTGGACTCACAACAGATATGAATTCCTCTGCTGTTGATCGCCGCCATTCATTGTTGATGAAGAGGCCCAAAGGTTGGTTGTAAGTAACTCCATTCGGAGCGGTTAGTAGCTGATAAAGCTCGCTGCTCATGATGAGTTCTATTTTTGAGACCTGATTTCAGTATCATGAATAGTATCAGTCAATGAGATTATATCACGATATGCTCTGATCTCTAAGTGCTCCAGGCTCACAACATGTTGCTTTCCAGATCAGGCAAGTTTCTCGCAGTGAACCGTGGATGTCTGCGCTAGTATCGAACAGGCAACTTTGAGACAGCTACTAGAAGCAGTAAAGGTCGAAGCTTGTGGTGCGATAAGTATCGATCCACCCTTATCAGTCCCATGACAACGCCGATGCGTAGGCTAGTAGGGTAGCATCAGGCACTCTCGGAGTTTTGTCCGATCACATACAAACTATCCTGACAGTAACCGTTCACAAAGGAATTGTTGTGTTATCTTTCGCCCTGGCTTTCTCTTCATTTTCTAATCGCTTTTATCTTTTTGGCATAATGTGCACAGCTTCTTTCCCCCTGCCAGGAGGGATGGCTTCCTTTTGGAGGACCGAACCAGGTAATCTCGACGATTATGGGTCAACTGCGGAACTCCCTCCGTGTGTAGAGGTTGTCATCATTGGTGCCGGATTCTCTGCAGCAGCGATTCTCACACATATCCTGGCAACAACTTCACCTGAGGACAGACTCTCAATTCTTGTTCTCGAAGCCCGGCAGCTGTGCTCGGGTGCGACTGGACGAAATGGTGAGTCAAAAAGCCAATGAATTGTTGTGCTAGTACTGACAATTGAAGGTGGCCACCTCAAGCCAGACTCATATAACGCGATTTCCGCATACGCGTCTGAGTATGGGATCCAAGCTGCCGCAGAAGTTGCGTCATTCGAAGCGGCAAATGTGAAAGCTGTTACTGAATACGTCCAGCAGAACAAAGTTGATTGCGACTTTGTGCTTACGAGGGCTGTTGACGTACAGCTTTCCAACGGTCATCAACGTCGCATCAGGGAAGGTTACGACAAGCTTATCGCCGCGGGACTTGAACCGACAAAGAATACGTTCAGCGTTGAGGGGGAAGATGCCGAGATGGTGGGTGTTTGATATCTCTGTCTTTTCAATGCTAACATCATGTCTTCAGATGTCTGGTGTTAAGGGCGCAAAGGGGTGCTTTACTTACACAGCAGGACACCTTTGGCCCTACAAACTTATTCACCATATGTTTTCAGAAGCAATCAGCCAAGGAATCAACTTGCAAACTAATACGCCAGTGGTTTCCGTCTCCGAGACTCAGGATGCTACCGGTCAATGGACCTTGAGTACTAGCAGGGGCGAAGTCAGAGCGCGAAAGGTCGTGTTCGCAACAAATGCCTACACAGGCTCTTTGCTTCCTGAATACAAAAGCAAGATCATTCCATATCGCGCTGTATGCAGTCGGATCAAGACCCCAGGTCCACATCCTCTTCTGAACAACACCTACGCTCTTCGATTCTCGGACTGGAACTTTGACTACTTGATCCCTCGACTAGATGGAAGTATCATAGTTGGAGGAGCTCGAGATGCCTATATAAGATCTGTTGATTCATGGTATGGGAACGTTAACGATACTCAAGTGATCGACGAAGCCCGTTCATACTTCGATGGTTACATGCAGAGGCATTTCCATGGATGGGAGGACACCGGGGCATATGTCGATGACATATGGACTGGAAGTAAGCCTTATCACCGCGTCGTATTGATAACGACAACAGCTGATATCAAACTAGTCATGGGGTACTCTTCCGACCGGCTCCCTCGAGTAGGCCCTATACCTGGTCGACCGGGCATGTTTATCATGGGAGGCTTCACTGGCCATGGTATGCCACAGATATACCTGTGTGGACAAGCGATGGCGAAATTTCTCCTTAACAACGCGTCGTTCAAAGAGACTGGTTTGCCTCGATTATTTGAAGAAACACAGACTCGTTTAGAAGACCCGAGAGACAGAGTACTGGATCTGTATACTTCGGTTCTCAATCCTTCGAAATTATAATGGCTTTGGCCAAAACCTGTTGGTTGAGCCAAGTTTCCCTTACTTTGATCGATTCAAACGTTATTGAGAATTTAAGACATTATCTCCTTAAGGTTGCGATAACTATGGTTGTTACTGTTTTGTTTATGGTGACATCAAATCTTACAACCGAGGCCGTGGGCATTAGATACATCAAAATTCAATGGAACTCGGGCAAGGATACACCCTGTAGCTATTATGAGCAATCACATTGCTGTGAGCTATCAGCCTTGGAGCCTTGCCCTTTGCATTGTGGTTGGTCGGTTAGCTATTTACTCCCTGCTCGTCAAGTCACGTGTAGTTCGCCGCAGGTTGCCCTCAGAATAAGGCAGACTTCCCCCTTTTTCAGCCCTGTTTTCGATCCTCGCACTTGATCCCTCTTTGTTTTCTAATTATGATGATTTGGTGGCTGGGTGTATCGTCGTCTCTGCTTGTTGCAGGTTCGCCTCACGTCGAGTAAAAGTATCCCGATCTCCGACCACTATTTAGCGTCCAATAAAAAGCCCAAATGTCGACTGCAAATGGCAGGCCGCAACGTCCCGTGTCACGAGCCGATTTTCCGCTTGTCATCATTTGCGCCCTCTCTTTCGAAGCTGATGCGATAGAGGCCCTATTCAATGAACATTAGGACTGTAACGTCTACAGCAAAGCTCCCGACGACCCCAATTCCTACTCGACAGGACGCATCGGCCATCACAATGTAGTACTCGCCTACATGCCCGAAGCAGGAAAGGCTGACGGAGCCGTTGTCGCGACCAATTGTCGCGTGAGCTTCCCCCATGTCAAAATGGCCATCGTCGTCGGTATCTGTGGAGCAGTCCCCTTCCCCCCTGGACCTCGAGATGCACACCACGAGATTATACTAGGCGATGTTATCGTCAGCCAGAGCGTTGTCCAGCATGACTTGGGGCGGCAATATCCTAACGGCTTTGAGTACAAAGACGCCAATGAAGAGGCACTTGGGAGACCTAACATTGAGATTCGCTCCCTGCTATGGAAACTGAAGAGCCTTCGAGCACGAAGAGCATTCGAATCCGACATGAGAAGTTTCCTCGCACTCTTGCAGGAAGATCTAGAACTATCAGCGCATTACCCTGGACCGGGACAGATCACCTATACGAGGCTACCTATCGACATGTCGACAAAGACATGCCGTGTGATAGGTGCGGCTGCAATGGAAAGCTTGTGCCGCGCGAGCGGCTGAGACAGGAAGTGCCAGAGCCCAAAGTACATTTTGGAAGAATTACCTCAGGCGACAAGGTCATGAAATCTGGAGAGGATCGCGACGATATCGCAAGAAAACTTGGCGTCATTGCGTTCGAGATGGAGAGTGCTGGCGTTTGGGACAGCCTACCATGCTTGGTTGTTAAGGGTGCTTGCGACTATGCCGATAGCCATAAAGCCAAAGCTACCCAGAACTACGCTTCAGCGACTGCCGCTGCTTGCACCAAAGCTATATTGAGCCATTGGGTGGTTCCTACTGGTCATGGTCAGTGAGATATCTATCGCGTCTTGAACCGTGTTGACCATGAGATAGATCCAACGAGAGAGGAAATCTTGCCTCAGTATACGTATTCATGCAACCACTGCAGAGCAATGATTCAGCTAACATAAGATTTAACAGTCTTGGTCCCTTTCCCACCAAATGACGACTTTGTTGGCCGACAGGACATTCTTGATAACTTGCGTCAACAACTTAGTCCTGAGGAGTCCTATGCTGTCGCAGCCATCTTTGGCTTAGGAGGGGTAGGGTAAGCGAACCCGTGTCAAGTAATGAGGAGAAAGGAATTAACCGTATAGAAAAACACAGATTGCTCTGGCTTATGTACACGAGCTACACGTCCAGAGTCCAGACCTGTCAGTCTTTTGGGTTTACGCGAGTAACGAAGCGCGCATGCGACAGTCATACACCACAATCATGCAGAAGCTCAAGGTCTCTTACGGCAAAGACAACTCGGATGTTCTCGAGCTGGTGAAACTATGGTTGGAAGCCGAATATCACAAACCATGGCTCATGGTCATCGACAACGTCGATGAACTGAATCTTTTCTATGGGACTGGCGGCCTCAGCCGATATTTTCCAATCTGTGCTCAAGGCAAGCTGCTTATCACCACAAGAAATCGGCAAGTAGCTGTACGAGCTACCCAAGGCCGGAGCTTCATCGAAGTATCGCATATGACCGACAGTGAAGCGCGGGAACTCCTTGGTACGCATTTTGGATGCTCGGAACCCGACGCTGCTGATCTGTCGACGTTGGCTTTAAAACTTGAGTACCTTCCTTTAATACCAGTGCAAGCCGCTGCATTTATTCAAGAGAATAGCATCTCAGTCAAAGAGTACTTAAACCTTCTAGAGAACGATGAGAACATGGTAGAATTGCTCAATGAAGATTTTGAGACCAGCGGAAGGGATCCGGACTCACTGCGAGCTGTTGCCAAAACCTGGGCAATCTCATTCCGGCAAATACAACGTCAAAACAAACTAGCCGGCGATTTGCTGGTTTTGATATCAATATTCAGCCAGCAGCATATCCCAGAAAGCTTCTTGTTCACCTATTTATCGTCCACCTACGACCAAGAAAAGTCTTTGAAGCTCATCAAGGCTATTGGGGTTTTGAAGGCCTTCTCTGTAGTGTCGACTCGACAAAGCAATAGCATTTCTATGCACCGACTGATACAATTAGTAATTCGCAGATGGCTGGTTTAAGAAGGCATCTTGAAGATCTTCTTGCAGAATGCAATAATGGCAATGGACAATTCGTTACTTGGCGAGTACCGGTGGGAGAAACTTGAACTAGCAGTTCACATAGGTTCTATCACATTTGTGTCTATAACTGTCTTGGATGCTAAACTATTGAGATGCACGAATACAATCGACATGCTCAAGCTGACCATTCTCAGGCTCTTGAACCATAGAATGTTACGTTTTGCAAAAGACAATTTTGAAGAAAAGGAGTTTATTCAAATACAAGAGGCAGAAAAAGATGCAAGCTTGGGCATGCAGGATATTATGAAGGTATTCTCGAGCGGGGTATGCTCGAGCTGCAGTCATATTTTGAGTGAGCATCGGTCTATACTCACAAGCACCTTGATGATGGTGGATAGATGGTAACCACTTTCAAGCGACGCGCTCGGAGTGGGGGAATAGGACACAGCCGTTCAGACCTGGTTACCTGGGCGCAGTGGTTAGGCGCGTAAAAGTTCACTATTTGCCTCAACTAAGCTTGAGAGTATTTCAGAACACCGGTAATTATTTTCATTCAGTCCTGGTTTCGAGATTAATGATATGTAAGTTCGAACTCGCCATCAGAACCAATACCTTGCCATTACGTGTCTCGAGGTATTAGTTGATTGGTGTTTCGTGCTGTGATGGACCGATTGAAGATTTCAGCAGTTGAGTGTAATGCTTCCGTCACCCTTTCTACTTTTCCAAAATATTAACATGTTTGTGGGTGATTGGTTGACATTTCCCTGTAACTAGTGATATCCATCGAAGTGTTGATTAACAGTACAAGGGTAAAAGATCGGCATATTGAACTTGGCCTACAATAAGTTCAAAAATATTTCGGGACTATCAAGCATAGGTGAAGCCGGCGATCAACCATCTGAAGACAATTCAACTGAACTCTCAGTCTGTTAAAGATTCAGGTAAAAGATAACCGAAAGATAAGTGACGTGTAGGGTATCACCAAATCCACTTGGATAAAGAACGCACTGACGATCCACGTGGGCGATGGATCTCAAAATTTGATCTGTTCCACCAGCGCTGTTACTCCGATCCACTAATGACTAATATAGCGCCGACGATCTGCCCCTACTGACTCTGAGGCTCTGCATTTTATCAGCGTATGTCACTATAGGCAGGGCTACGCATGAATCGAGTCATGTATTGGGATCTACCAGAGATGATCTGTGAAACGTACTGCGAGGTATACATCTTTTCTGGGCATTAATTGCCAATGTTATATCCGGTTTCTTGGAATGTTGACAGAGGAGGAATTATTCCGAGACCTCGGTTGGACAGGCGCAAATTGGAGTTCGTCTCAGAATGTCTCCATTTCGGGGGACCAGATCATCCCAACAATCTTTTTTATTTCCGTGGCCCCTTTCAATCTAACGGAGATCATACACATTCGGCCCGGAGCTCGGAGCAGACCCAACGACGGAAATTCTACGGTAGAATATGTCAAGAAGATGTCTCTGTCCAACACTAAATAAGTCTTGGGAAAGTGTCGGCAAACTTTGACAACGAATGAGCTTGTTCGATATTAACTTCATCCAACGTTTCAGCAAAGAACAACGGTTCATTCCGCCATCAAAAAGACCCAAGTGGCGTTGACAAAAGCGGAAGCCCAGCAACTTGGCGCAGCGGAACTTGTTCTCAAAGGATTCCCAAGTACCGAAATTTGATACGCTGCCATCTCCTGTGGCGCCGATTCAGTGGCGCCCCCCCTGAGTCAAGTGCCATTTTAGCGGGTGAAAACCCTTTAGCGCAACAGTGTGTGATGACATTTCGTTGAGGCGCGAGAGGGGAAAACCGAGGCTTGGTGACATAAAGGGAAATGTCGCCCGGAGCCATTGGTAACTCTCCCGTATTGGAGCTCGGTTGCAGAATTAAAGTGCGGAAATACAATGCGTCTGCACGGTGATGTGATGCTCATCCCTGTAGATCATGCGTACCGAGAGACGATCATACCATGCATCTGGGACCAGACCCTCGGGTAATGGCAGGGATATGGTTAAGCTATTCGACCAGCGTATTCTCCCATCAAATCAGGTAGTCCAATTGTCCACAAGAACTCAAGTGTCAAAGCGAAGGTCAAAGCGCAGAACGCGATTCATCCAGAGACTTGGCTAGAGAATATCGTTTCGCCACGCCACGCCAGACCGTTCCTGGAGTCTCGTCCCGTGGCACTAATATCTCCAGCTTCACGCTTGCCTCCAGCTTCAGGAGCACCCAAAACGTGGTTCTGGTAGTGTCTGCATGTATAAACCCCCTGGATCCCCAGATTCTGTCCCTCTTCCCTCTCTTCCCCCGGCCGATCCTTCATTCCTCTTTGCTTTTTTGTATCACTCCTTTGTACATCATGTCGGCGACTACGAGTGACATCAAGATCGCTTCCATTGCTATGGGGTTCACCCTTGGCTTTGGCCTGCTTACCGTCTGGGAGGCGTGGAAGCAGACTCGACGGAACCGAAACCCGCTGCGAAGTAGTTACATTTACATGCTCTGGGGAGAGATTCTAGCAAATATTATCATCGCTATCATCGGATGGATTTTCTTGGATGGAATCATCGGACCGACGTAAGACAGCCACTCAGCCAGTGTCGAAAGTGGCGTGCTAACAGTGTCTAGTGTACCGGTGTTGTTCTTCATTCTTTTCTTCTGGGTCTTTGAGGTCCAGCTTCTTATGCAAATTATCGTCAACCGAATCTCCATCATCGCCGAACATCGATCTACTATCTTTAAACTGAAATGGGGAACCGCCATTACCATCACTCTTATCAACATTGCTGTCTTTGTTATTTGGATTCCTGCTCATACTGTCCCTCCCGCCAGTCAAACGTAAGTCATTGTCGAGAGGTTGACTTTTCTTTACTGACCAACGCAGCTTTGTGCGCATCAATGAAGTTTGGGATCGTATCTCCAAGGTCCTCATCCTTCTTGTCGATGCTGGTCTTAACTGGTACTTCCTTCGAACTGTCAAGAAACGACTGGTCGAACAGCATCGCTTGAAGAAGTATGAGCCTCTTGTTGGCTTCAACGCTAAGCTCATGGTCATTTCGATCCTCATGGACGTAAGTATCTCGACTCTGTCCATCCACAAATCTGTGCTGACTCTACCAGGGCATGCTCATCGGTCTCATGTCGCTTCCCAACCAGGTCGTCTACATCCAATTCCACCCCGTCGCGTACATGGTCAAGCTCAATATCGAAATGTCCATGGCCAAACTCATCACTCGCCTCGCAAAGGGTGAGAACGCCGACGACTATTACCCATCCATGTCGCACTCTGGCCACCACCAAAGTAACAACCAGCGGACGAACGATGCACCATGGACTCAGGGCAACAACGTCCAGTTGACACATCGATCAAAGGTTGTTGCTGGCGATTCCGATGAGGACTTGTCTGGTACTGTGGGTCGACATAACGGTGGGCCTGGCATTCATCGTCGAACAGAGTTTGAGGTTACTGTCGAGACGAAGCCTCAGAAGAATCCTTTCAGGGAGGGGACAGACTCGGGAGATGAGCTACCTTTAACTTCAAATACCGGACATCCTAAGCAGATGATGGTCGAGGAGGTTGGCCGCAACCCTTCCATGTCTAGCAGCAGACGATCCTGAGATCTTCACATCCATTCTTTAGCTATATACCATATACATAATACATAATACCCCAACTTGACAACAGTATCGTAAATTTCGATGACGTCAAGTGTTGTTGGTGTTCTGAGGCTGTTGAGACATGAAACAGGTGTACTTCATCAAATCTCGACGTGATATGTCGAGCTAACTCACTATGAAGTCAAAATCTGCCCAAGCTTTGGAACAAAAATATAGACATGACTCAAACAAACATAAGTTTCCCAGCTAGAAGAAAAAGCCTGAAACCGAAAGTAAAAGGACGCTTATCTAGAACATTAGACTGAAGTAGTTTTGCTATTTAAATTGTAAATCTATGCTGCCCAATGAGAACAAACCTTTTGCCGACATAAAATTCAAAGTCGGGATAGCCTTCACACAGAACACAATTTCAGAGTTACCTTGCCAAGTGGCGAAATGAGATGAAATTTATAAATACGAGCGTGCTTCTATCAAGTTTTTATCTTCTTCCCCCACCAAAAAGAAACCGTTCATCGACCTTTCATCACAAGATCAAACAGCTTCACCCTAGAAACACCCCTCGATTCAGCTTCTTGTCCACGAAAGCGGGATCATAGCCACCATGGATCCCTTCACCAAAATCCCCGCCGAGTTGCGTCTGCAAATATTCTCGTACCTTCAATCCAAGGCCACTCTCTCGAGTATCCTCGAAGCCTCTGCAGTAATGTGCGAGCAATACCTTGAATTCAAAAGCACAATAATACGAAATCTGCTCGAGCGCGACTTCGACGACGGAATGATACAAGATGCTATGGCCATCATTCTATTCCCGTCTCTTCGAGAGGCCCGAAAGTCCCGAAAGGGCATGCTCCTCGTTGAAGAACATTTAAACTCATGGGAGGGTCAAGAGCTTCCAAATCCTTTTGTGACCCGTGATGCCCTTCTCATGAAACAACTCGATAGATTGCATAGTCTTCTAATGATGTTTGTCGAAGACTACATCACAAAGGCGACTGCGGGCTTCCCACCTCGGGAATACATCTGTCTCCCTCAGCCTACTCACATCCAGAGCTACCTCATGTTCAAGGGAAAAAAAGTTACAAAAAGATTCGATTCATGCCACCTGCAGGAAGGTGAAAGAAGACGTTTCTTGAGAGCATTTCTACGAGTTGAGCTGTCGTCTCTGGTCTATAAGGCACTCAGCTTCACTTCCGGAAACCGCGCTCTATTTGGAAAAGTAGCCAGAAAACTCACAAGGCGACGAATGGAGGAATTTCAATGCGTCTGGACGTATGCATCCTCATTATATGGCGCTCTCTTTGCTCACTGCGGTGATGCATGGTTACCTGAAGCCGATGCACCTCCCGAAAATGGACTTCTATTTCCTGATACGCTCTTCGTAGACCCAGTCAAGTATGGTCGGGACGTTGGTATTCGCTCTCGAGAAATGCAGGTGGCCGTCAGGAACATGGCTTGTTACGGGTTTCCCTTGATCGTCAGGATGATTCGCTTTGCCACAGCAAGGCCAAAAGATACCGAACCTCTGGACAACTTTGTCAAGAGGCTTTGCAGTTTTGAAATGGACCACTCCTTGAGAATGGAAGATTACTTCATAATAGCAAGATTTTCGCGGGGGCCAATGTACGGACTTTCCTATAGTCAGGATCCTGCTGAGCCAGCGTGGTGGGAGTTCCTTAATTCGCAGCTATCTCGTCATGACACTATGCAGATAAAGATATTTCAACAGCGGGCATGGCCATTCTTCGATGACGACCGCCACTACCCAAAGGACACGGGAGCATTGTCATTATTCCCCAAAAGGCCTGCCTTGCTCAAGATGGAACGAGAAAGGCTTGATGCGTCTAGGACCCTCTCTGGCCATGGTCCTATCTCATTCAGTCAGATGGAAAGGACATGCGAAAAGTTTCGGCGATCACAAAAGTGGCACGACAAGATTTCGGCTAGGAGCTTAATGAGCAATCGTGAGGTGTCGCTGCCAGAGATCGGGGATCAGGGAAAATTACTGGCATGGAATCACTGGCGGCGCTTTTCTCGACGAGATGGGTCGCAGTAGGGTTATGTGCTCGTAACGAAACGGGCATCTGGGCCTAGAGCAGCTTAGTTGTTGGGATACAGTCCTATATCGAAAGGATGACGACATAGTATGATCTGGCAGATGTTTTTTCTTTTTCTTTTTGTTCCTTCACTTTTCAAATTATGAGCTTACCAGATCTTGTTAAGTCAGTGTTGCAGGGTTCAGGTACAGGGGCCTCAAGAGGCCACGTGAGGTGGACCATCAGATGAAACAAGATCACGAAAATGTCTCAGATAGACCAAACCACAAGACAACAATCAATTAACCCTCATGCCTAGCAAACTCACTAACAAGAAAAATATTTAATTCTATCATGTCAAATGTGTTACTATGGATCAGGGAATAGTGAGGGTTGTTAATGGCGGATGGATAGATGGGCTTACGCGAGATGCTGTGACGCGACCCGACACGAGCACGATTCTCTTGGAAACTCTCTACGAACCGTGGGATCTCTTTTCAACACTCGATAAAGGAGAAGATATGGCTGCGACTCAGCCCTTGACTTTGTTACGCGACGTATGTTCTGGGCACGATTCTTCCGAGAAGAACTGTTCAGTTATATGCACCAGTCCCGATAATTTATTCGCCTCTTGGAAGACTCTCTGGCAATGTCTGTCGCTCACAGCCCTAACTCTCGCAAACTCCACATTCTCTACACTCGATCAACACCGTAGTCGAGTAGGAAATGGGACCTCAAGGGAGCAGATCTCGAGCGCCTTGACGTCTTTCGGCATTACCAACGGGACAGATTTTGACGGAAAGGTTGTTCTGAATCTGACTTATGAGTGCGCTGCTGCAAGTTGCCGCGATACTAGCATGGGAGAGTGCTCCATTGGCCAGCTTGACACTGGGTATTTCCAAAGTGAGGCCATCCAGTGGATCAAAGTGTATGAGGCTCTTGTGCCGTTGTGCGATGGACTGGAGAGCGATATAAACATCGATATTGCTGGACCTGGGGTAAGCCCATGAATTCAGCGATGGTAACTCATGCTTATCAGTCTGCAGGTACTAATAACATACGTCACCCAAACAGCCATGGTGGTCTTTGCATGGTTGTTCTTCCTACTGCTGAAAGTCAACAAGTTCATCAACACTTCAGCATCGATTTTCACCCATCTCTTTCGAAAAAGAAATCCCGGTCCCAATCTCTTGAACCATCGTGTATCAGGTCTTGAACGCCTCGAGCGCACGAATCTTGCTCACGCAACGAGCACTTTTCTCGCAGAGCTTCACGAAGCACAATGCTTCTTCGTCGTTGCCATTGAGATAGCGCTCATAAACGCTAGTTCCCGATCAGCTATCTTCACTGGCGCAGAGAACTGGCAGAGCCTTCTGTGGAATCGTGATAGTGTTCAATTTCTTGCAGGTATGGGGGCTTGGCCAATTATTCTCGGACAGATTTCCCTTCGCAGAGCTGAGCTCGACTCAATGTACTACCTCCTCCTCTCGACGCTTGCGTTGGTGCTTGCTGGTGTTGCAGCAGATACAGCTGCAAATCCAGACCCAGATCGGATTTACAACATGTTTCAAGGGCAGAATACGCTTGAAGAATGCGGTGGTCATCCTTCCCTTAGAACCTTTTGCGTGGAACAGCGAGAGAGCATATACTGGTATGTCTTTCCGGCGGGAAGTATATATGCTTTCCTCGGATTACTTGCTATTCTATGGTGGGCCAAGATCTGGAGTCTATGCAACTCTCCAACAGCGTTTCTCAAAAAGCATAAGTCCTTATTGAAGCGTCAACTCGAGGCATGGGAATGGATCAAATGGATCGTGATCAAGGCCTCTCTCCTTGGGATACACATTGCTGAAGCTGGTGCTCTTGCTTGCATTTGTTTCGGCCTGGCAGTAATTCGAGCCCCCTTGCTGAATTTATTGCTGAGAGGAGAGACAGGGACTTGGAGTGTTGGGCAGTTGGTGGCTGTACTGATTTGGGCGCCGGTGATATCTAAATACGCCCATCTGGCAATTCGTGAGTTCCCATTCTTTGACGGAGTTTTGAATCGAGAAGCTAACTATAGCATAAGTCGGCGTTGAGAAAGGCTTCAGGCTTCGCCTGTCTAAAGCATTTGAGATTGTGAAGAGATCGGATACGAGGTCAGGAAGTGATACTGAGGCAATATCTTTGAATTGAGCGAGCATAGAGCATCTAAATAACCAAGATTGTCAACAAACCTATCGTTCGTTAATAGGCTCAGCAAGTTGGTTCATCTTGATGGCATTCGAGGTGTCAGGCGATACATGCTGTTGCCCTGGCTAGTCCCGACTATCAGCCGTATACAACAATATCACAGGGCAACGCACAGACGCAGTAAGCAGGGTGTGAACCTCCCAATCCAATCATATGAGCCCAACCCCGCTTGTTGAATCTGTCGAGCTGAACCCGATGAGCTGAACTTTTCTTCAGGTCATCAGTTTCCGTCTTCCCTTGGAAGAATGAGAAAATACGATGGCTTCCTCCAACTACGACACGATGGACGCCTTGGACTGGACCAAGATTATCGCTATTGGCTTGGTTTGGACACCGTCAGCGTACTTCTTCAATTCGTGGGTCAATAGCCAACCGCCTAGTACCTTTGTGAGCATCGCCTGCGTAATGTTTTCCATCGTCAGTCTCTTGGCAAGCTTTCACCTCGTTTTGTTTGCAATTTTCGTTCTTCTATCGCCATTATTTGCCCTTGGGTTACTCTACCGACTGGTGCTAGCCCTTCCTTACCTATGCGCAGGGTTCGGTCCTTGGTGTCTTTCATTATTCTGTGCTCAAAGGCCGCTACGTTACGCGTCGCGGTTGGAAAGGTCCCCAGGCAAAGACTGCAGATTGTGTGGAAGATGTAGCAACATAGTCGACCAGTCCTCCATCCTCCGCGGCACCCGTTGGAGATTGACGCGATCAAAAGAAGAATACGACTTTTATACAAAAGATCAGCTCCAGCAATCCTCCAAGGACTGCCATCTATGCAGCCTCCTCTGGCATTCGTCATTTGACGCCCAGACGACTCCGGTGCCAGGAACATGCTCGGAAGATGCTATGGTCAGGGAACCGGATATCACTACGCCGCTACTTTCCGCAGTCCCCAGGTCATGTGATTCTCGTGACTGTGAACAAGGTGTCGAAGTCAGGAACCTCTCAATCCAAATCTCGGCGACTAGGGAGTTTGGTAGCAGGCAATCGCTTCAGATTCGTTTATACGACAAAGGATCTAATCCATTCCCGTGGCTACAAATCGAAGATGCCAGTTATGGTACGTCTGATATGTGCTGTGCAGCGTATTCATGGCTCACTCTGTGTGCTAGTATCCAGCAAACATAATTGCGGGCAGTCCAACATAACTGGCTCTGGGGCCAGCTTTCAATGGGCTCGAGACATAGTTGAGAAGTGCGAGCGAGAGCATCACAATTGCCGCAACCACTTCATCCGACCTACCAGCCAGCGATACCTTCCTAAACGACTCATCGATGTGCAAGCCAGGGAAAAAGGCGTCATACAACTGGTGCTGAGCAGAACTCTCAAATTAGACAGTGTCGTTGAGTATGCTGCGCTTAGTCACTGCTGGGGTACAACGGTCAAGTCTGAGCTGAGGAAGGACAACGAAGAAACGATGAAGACGATTCTGATAGAGACCCTGGATCCAAATTTTCGAGACGCTGTTGATATAACTTACAAAATGGGGATTAAATATCTATGGATCGACTCGCTCTGCATCATGCAACGCACCCAGGAATGGGAAGAGGAATCTGGCGATATGGGCCTCGTTTATGCAAGAGCCAATGTTGTGATATCCGCGACAGCATCCAAGAACTCAGAAGGCGGCTGCTACAAACCCAAGGATCTCTTCCCCTACGACTGCGTGCTCTGCAGCAACTGGACTTCCTCACTCGTGGTCCGTTCGACGGTCAAGTATGCCGACCTGGTCCAGCTCTTCGGTGAGAAAGTGGACAGTTCGTTTCTAGCTACGAGAGGCTGGACCTTTCAAGAAAGATTTCTAGCTAGCAGGATTCTGCACTTCTGCTCAGGTCTTATGATGTTCGAGTGCAACACATTGACTACCTCTGAGTGTCATCGGGAAGAAGAATATCCTCTGAATACCCAGTTTAGCCAGCATGGGACTCTGAACGCGCCGACGGTTCCTAATCCAGGTCGTGAACCACCCAAGCAGCTTTGCAGCAGGACAATTTTACGACGCGCCGGAATTTCTACAAGGCCTGTCACACGCCCGTCCAAGGACACGATCAGAAAACGCTGGTATGCCAATCCCGAGCATAAACTATGGGCCGATAGGAAACGGCGTTATGACGCACAAATGTCGTCTATAAGGACCAACGCCGCACGACTCAGTATTAGGGGAGCTTTTAGCTTTCTCTGGTCTTTTAGAGGACAGGATATGAAGGAGAAGGCAGAATTCCACCTGCGGTGGTATGAGATGGTTACGAGCTATTCGGTCCGCAACCTTACGAATGATAACGACAAGATGATGGCCATTGCGGGCGTAGCGTACTTCATCCAGCAAAGCACGGGCTTCAAGTACGCTGCTGGCCTCTGGGAAGACACATTACCCTTCAATCTCCTCTGGGTCGTAGACTCTGGAGCCAAAAGGCGACCGTCTGGCCGATCTGTTCCCTCATGGTCTTGGGCCTCAGTGGATGGCAAGATCTCGCACCGTCTCAAGAGAGTCGACCCAAGTTCAAAATCTGGCTCAAGGGCTAGCCCAACGGTCGGTGTCAGCAGTGTTCCCAATTCATGGGAGTATATAGAGTCCCTGGTATCAGACCTGGAGATTCAAGCTACACATGTGGTCAACGGCATGGCCCACAATGCCACGCTGAAGCTGTCCTGCCAGCTCCGATCGTTTGGTCCTTCGTCATTAAAATACGTGTACGATACGCTGGAGAATCATGAGCGGGGCGAGATAAGATGTCTGCCCGTCCTCGAGTTTGTTAATCACAGAGTTGGCCTGATGACTCGAACGCCACAAATCCATGGAATTCTGGTTCGAGCGGCGTCCGGTACTTCAAACCAGGCAGATGGTACACTGGCTCAATACATGAGAGTAGGACATTTCTGCACAGAAAAGACAAACATTCACTTTGAGGATATGACCCTAGAGGGGCAATTATCTATTGAGCTTATTTAACAAATGCGCTCTGTCGGCAATAGGTTCACGAAGCTCCCGGCGTTAAGTCGTCTGTGCCTGAGGGAAGTTTCCACGATACGCGCGAGGAGTATAACCCGAGGCTCTGGAGTGTCATAGGTCACAAGTATCAACTGCCAATAATACGTTTAGATAACAACCCAGGCTGCTTATCAAGACACCCTCGCGGTGATTGATGTATGCTACGTTCACTCAGTTCTCTCGGCTCATTTTAGCTCTTAGCCACAAGCTATCGATTGCAAATAACACATCTAGCTCACAACTTAGACATCATACCAAAATGCCTAACCAATTGCTACAGACAAGACTGAGTTGCGTTCACGACTTTGAAACTTTATTCCAGTCAAGTGATCAACATTGTAGAACTATGGGTATGACTGCCACCTATAAGGTTCACCTTTAGGTTGCAAACACAGGTAACGAATAAGAACACGGTATTTTTTTCCTCAACATAAGCTTTTACCCAGAAGCTTTCACGATGAATCAACATTGTAGAAGCATACTGTACGATAAAAGTTTAATCTTCCACGAAGAATCCAATGAAATAAGCTTCCATACCATTGGATTATATAAATCCCTTTCCTTTATCTGGAGCCGTTCCTTTTCTCCTCCTTGCTAATTCACCTCGACACAAAATCTGGCTAATCATTTTCTCCATAAGAAGTGCTCGTGCTCCTTATCTCCACAGGGTTTCTCTCGTCACGATGGCTACAACCTTCTACCTATTCCCTCTCCTTCCGCGAGAACTCAGGGACCAGATATGGCATTTCGCTATGAGACCACACCACCGTGGAGTCCAAATCTTTCAGATACACAACCCGCCTTCACATGAAGAGAATAGACCTATGAGTAGCTCATTCATGAATTATCTCTACAACGTATACAAGAAGTTTACAGCCAGCGATTGGGCAAGCCTCATGGCGAGGGAAGAAGCCAGGCCTTGGTATCTTGGCGCTCCCCTGTGTTCTAAGTATCATAAGGGCCTCGATGGAACGCTAGACAAGAATATCTCCACCTACATGATCGATTCCGGACTGTGGACCGCCTGCAAAGAATCGAGGCGTGTTATTCGGAAGCACTTCGCCAATCCCTCAAACAGCCCCTATGGACTACCCGAGCCTGGAAGAGTGAGCCATTGCTCGGGTAGTAACCCCTTCTACTTTTCTATCTGGCCAGGCTCGGACCTTCTCATTCTACAAGTTGGCAATTTCTCCGCTAGCAAGCGGGCCACCCAGGCCCGTATTGAAGAGTTTCTTTGGACTCCGAGTTCTCCCCCTTGGCTTATGGGGTCTTGTCAGGAAATTGGTATCGAGGATGATTTAGCACGGACGGACACCAGCTTGGCGAATGACACTTCTATCTTTTCACTAGATGTGATCCTTACCGCCATCCTTCTACTTCTAAGATTGCCAAAGCGCCGTTTGTGGCTGGTTGATACAAACCTGAAACGGAAAGCAGGTGCACCTTCGTCTTATGGTAGAGACACAATGCAATTCTACGCCAGTGGCAGGAAATTTGTACAAGTTTCTATCCATGATATGGTAGATAACTTGAATGAGTGGGAGTATATAAATCCTGTGGCTGGCGGAAAATACGAGGCGTCATCTATTCACTCTGCATGGCTCGGAAATGAAGTGGCAAGGCGTTTTCCAGGGCGGCATCGCGAAGATCAAATCGGGCTTCTTGGATGGGAGGATCTAGAAAATTCATGATGCTGGCTCTGAATGGATGAAGTTGCAAAGTACCTCATCAGCTCACAAATAAGTATATCTCAAGTAATGCTACCATCTCTAATCACTTTTTCAAGTGAGCCTATCGACGTAGATCAATACTTCAAAGAGAAAGTCGAAGATAGATATACCACAGGCAAAGTAGGGTAGAGACTTTTAATCCTAATAAAGTATGTTCTGTTTATTATCGAGCTCGGGTGTTGTTGGAGCGCCTGCATCAAAATGCCTAAATTATGGGCTTAATGTCATACGTGCAGTTGAGACCTGTGATTGATAGCTCATTATAATCGCGCAGAGGTTAGTACGGATCGTGCTGAGTGGCCAATGCCAAGATACAAACTTTGCTGTGCATATTGCCTTCCAAAAGCTGAAGTAAATTTGGACTTCTCAGTGTGTTGGCTTGATATATCTCGTTGAAAAGTCATAAGCTTTAACCATCAATCAATTAACTCCGTTATAACCGATGCTGTCCAATAAACCCATCCGGTGTGATAGCTCTGTTTCCTTTACACTTCCGCACAGTCCCCACGTATGATGCGCATCATCCTTACTGATGACTCAAGCGGAGTATTTTTCAAGGTTTTGATCATTTGATGGTACATATATAAATCTCCATGTCCGGCCGTTTTGGACGAGATAATTTGCCCTTCTTCCATCGCACATAGGGATTATTCTACCCTCAACAGGATCGCGGATCGTCTGTCAAACCGAGACTTTTCTCATCTCTTCACGCTTTTAGACCGACGTTTTTCAATCATGCCGACTGAATTCCATCTCTTTCCTGCTCTCCCAACTGAGCTTAGGCAAGAAATTTGGGACCTGGCCATTGCTATTCGCCCAAGGCGCGCAGGGGTTCGTGTCTTTCGAGTATTCGATGCTTCCCAAGACCCTTCGATTCAGCTCGAAGACGTCCCGGGCTTCCCCCCCTACCGTACCCCTTTGGCTCTGGGTATACCTTTGCCGGACAAGGATTTCACCAGTGTCACTGGAGAGAGCATCAGTGATATTTCGACACAGGTTCACGATCCTGAGTTGTGGAATACTTGCCAAGAATCGAGGTTTATGATGAGGAAAGCCTTTGTATCACTCAAGGGATATAGCTTTGACTCGATGGGGTACTATCTATCTGGAAGTGCTCCCTTCTATGTCACGATTACAAAACCAGGACATAGCCTCTTTATCTTGCGACCGGACAGTCTGGAATTCGACTTGCGGGATATCTATGGGGCATTTAGTGAAACTGATTTAGTTTTGGGCATTGAGTACAAGCCCGAATGGGGATCGCAACTTTATGCCGAGGAACAAGGTGGCGAGATTTGTCAAGCGGCAAGTCTGATTACAGGTCTAGGCCGGGATCAAACGGTTCCAGGTGTATGCCTAGTAGATTATAATCTGAAGCTCAAGGCAGATTCTCCTTATAGGCCCAGGCCCGAAGATCTTGGTTGCTACTACGCACGGGATAGGAGGCTTGTCGAGGCGGATCCGGACGACGAAAGGAAAGAGGAACACTGGGAATACATCGACCCAATTCCAGATGGAGACTATCGCAAGTCTTCTTTCTATTTTGCGAAGCGTATGGTGGAGGCTTTTGACGAAGTGGGAATGGATGACCATGAAGCACCTTTCAGGCCTTGGATAGACCTTCTTGGATGGGATGACTTTTGAGCTTTTGAAGCAAGAGGTTTTTTTCCTGACGGAAGAATATTTGTCGATTTTGGGCAGTGGAATCACCAAGCCTAGACAGATTTCTGCTTTTCCATCGTACACATCACGTGTGCACTGCTCGTGGCTGGGTAACAAACCCTATCCGTCTGAGGTACCCTAAATATAACTCAATTTACTCACGATGACTTAGATAGTTTAGTGTTCGTAAAGTCAAATTATTTGGGAATATATATCCCTTGTCTGACCTTTCTCGCTGACACCATTTCCACTTCTTTCGACACTCGACTAAAGACCTCCCCTGTCCCTACCCATTTCACTGGCGCTTATCTAACCTATCCTCCTACATCCCAGACCCGGTTACTATTAATCATGCCGACTGTGTTCCATTTCTTCTCTGCTCTCCCAACCAAGCTAAGGCAACAGATCTGGAGTCTAGCTATTCGCCCGAAAGAGCCAGGAGTTCACATATTCCTAGTTTACGGTACTTCTTGGGATCGTCAGTCTCCGGAGGCCGTCCAGTTCTCATACAATAAGGAACGATTCCGTGAACGGGGTTGCGACGAACTGGGTCTTGCTGTACCTTTAGCCCACGAGGCTCCCGCCAACAAGCCTAGCGCGAAGAGTGTGTCAACATATATGATTGATGCTGGACTATGGACTGCTTGTCATGAATCAATGACCATGATGCGAAAAGCCTTTCCAAGGCCCAGGAGTATCGAGTGCGGCAAAGTTCGTGTCCCCGAGCCAGTCATGGGCTACTACATCTCTGGAAGCGCGCCACTTTATTTCACAATAAATCCAGCGCATGACCTTCTTATCCTGCGACCGGACAATATGGGCCTCAACCTGGAAGACATTGATCAGGCGCTGAGCTACCGCATCTCGTATGTTGGCATCGAATATGAGTCAGGTTGGGGGCCGCAACTTTTTGAAATGCACTATAACAACGGGGAATGTCCAGCACTTAACCAGATTTCAACCCTGTTCCAAAGCTGCACTTCGCAAGGCATATGGCTTGTCGATTACAACCTAAAGCGGAAGGCAAACGCTCCTCCTTCTGACGGTTTGTGCTTCTATGCACGCGACAGGAGGCTTATACAGGTGGACATCTGGGGTGACGGTCTTCTGAAGCACTGGGAGTATATTGAGCCAGTTCCAGATATAGAAAGGTCTTCATTCGCGTTCGCACTAGGGCTAGATGTCAGGATACAAAATCCATACCACGAAGCGGTGCGACAAGAAAAGTCCGAGGCTTTCTCTACTTCTGTACATCTTCTTGGATGGGATACGTATTGATGCATAGATGCAGGACTGCTCCTAATACACAGAAGTATGTTTTCAAGGAATCAGATACTTAAATTGGCAAAGGCAAAAGTTCAATGTCTCAACTGGGTTCTCTCGGCTGATTTGAGCTCTCAGCCACGGGTCAGCTTGACGCAGGCGGGAGGGTTTGGCCTTAGATGCAAGCTTTGCTGCAAGGAACTCTATCCGTCTAAGATACCACATAGGCCAATGAGAGGCCACGAGAGAAAATAATGACATTTTATACTTCCGTGCTCTGTTTCGCATGACATTGGTGACATTCTTCCTGAAACCCTAATCATGGTATGGTTTATAAAGGTGCCCTCTCTCGTTTTCCCTCATCTACTCAGGCCACGTCGCCCACCTTACATCTCGGCGGTATCCTCATTCAGAGCCCGAACATAATCGCACAACCTTTACACTTGCTATTCGGGGCTACTTCCAAAATGGCATCAGCATTCCACTTATTCTCAGCACTTCCAAAAGAGCTTAGGCTAAAAGTCTGGGAGGACGCGATTCGGCCAGATCTGCCAGCGGTACATACGCTACGTCTACAAGTCCCTGGCTCGAGAGTCCTAGGTCGCCGACGAGACACAATCCATTTCCCTCGACGTCGCTCTGCCTACCGACTCATTTCACAGACCGGTAATTGTTTGTCCATTCCATTATGGAACAAATATCTCGCTGTCATCGACTGTGACAGCGATTTCAATATATCGCCATACTTAATCGATGTCGGCTTGTGGGCAGCTTGCCATGAGTCAAGACTCATGATGCAGAAGCACTTTAGGAACAAGCCACTCCAGTATAGTCGCTTTCCTTCGCGGAAGGGGTACTACATCTCTGGTGGTCCTCCTTTGTATCTCACAATCTGTTACAGTAATGATCTAGTTATCCTTAAGTTCGACAGGCTCAACTTTAGAAAATGGGGTCGTGAGACATTGGGCCGCTTACAAGACATGAGGAACATTGGTATTGAGTACAGACATAAGTGGGCCATAGAGATTTACGAAGAAGACGAAAGGGGCATTGAAGCCGATGCATTGAACAGGATCGATCGGTTCTGTAAGGCTGTCTACTACGGAACTCGCGTCTGGATAATCGACCATAATCTGAGACGAAAGGCAGACGCTCTTCCTTGCGATGAAAAGCGTGGTCAAGATTTCTGGTCATGTGAGAATGTGTCTTTTCATGGGGCCGACAGAAAGTTCTCTAGCACTGGTCTCGAGAAAGGGGGAGACCGCCTGGCTCACTGGGAATATATCAACCCCGTTGCAGATGGAGAGCATCGCAAGTCCTCGTTATACTTTGCAGACAGACTGCATGAGTTGTATGAAGAGCGATACGAGGGGGCTGAGCAACAACGTACAGGAGCAATCCCGGGACTTCTTGGGTGGGGCCGTCTTTGATGTTGGGATAAGTGGTCGAACATCTGGGCGTGGCGAATGGAAGAGCTTTTAAATAATGTATTCATTTTACCAAATCAGATGGTGCCACCACTTGCGTGCACTCATTGATAAAATTCGTTAGTTGTGGCAAAAGATAAACCGCTATCCATTGGAGCACATTTGAACATTTACGCAAGTTTGAACCTTAGACAGCTGCCAGAAGAAACAAGCCCCCCACAAACTGGACTGATGGCAAGCTGTGATAAGGTTGGGAGGTCAAGGCTTCACCCTCAACGCACCAAGGTAAAAGACAATACAGTTTACATAAATACAGATGGCGAGCAGCTACGTCAGTTTTCACAAACCATAAACCACCTCTTCTGACTCAGACTCTGAGCCACGCAGTGCAAACTTTCTATTTCGTTCCAATGGACATGTTGTATATATTTCCACCATCCCTCATTAAAATCCTTATTTGCTCAACTTTTCTCCCCAGCACTCCTCCTCTCGAACAGTATTGACAACCACGACTGAATACCATGGAGGAACGTACATTCCACCTCTTCTCACAACTCCCTCTGGAGCTTCGGGAACAGATCTGGATGATGGCCATGCGCCCAGACAAGCCGGGCGTTCAAATATTTCGGGTGTATGATCCTGAACCCGACAACCCTGTACATACAAGGGATATTATGGGGTTTTCAGTCACCGGCGCGTCTCAGAGGCGATGGAGCCTACCGCCTCGCCTTGCGCTTCCGTTACGGAACAAATATCCAGACAGCACCAACGGCTTAAGCGACCACGACATATCGACATATCTGATCGACAGTTCACTATGGACAGTCTGCCAAGAGTCCAGATCTATGATGAGAAGGGTTTTCGGAGTAAACGACGCGTCCAGCCAGAGCCGCTTGGGATCAGCAACCGCCCATTACCTCTCCGGTAGTGCCCCGTCATATATCACAATTTTCCCCGAGAATGACCTCATTGTCTTGCAATTTGATGACATGTTCAAATTCAATTGGATCCATCTACTTGATCTGTTCCATACAAAAGCGTGGTCTTTTGGTGGTGTTCTCAACCTAGGCATTGAGTACGATGTCGAGTGGGGCATATTTCACAGTGAGAGGGAATTGTTCCATCTCGCTTCCTGCAGCTTATTTGTTAACATATGGCTAATCGACCACAACTTGAAACGGCGAGAAGGAACTCCTCCTCAGAAGGACAGCGTCGAATTGGAATACGAGAATCCGGTTCTCCATGCACCATTCTATGCCAACGACAGAAAGTTCCTTAGAGTCAATCTCGAGCAGGAAGATGACTGCATGGACCATTGGAGGTATTTAAAGGTACTTTCTGAAGACTACGAGGATTCTTCCATCCATTTTGCGAATCAACTTCGGGAGGAGATCTGGCTTCTCAATCGCGATGTCTTTCTTGCTCCACCTTGTTCAGTTGGTTTACTTGGATGGGACGATATTTAAGAACTGACGAGTCAAGAAGCGACGCGAATTTTTGTTCCAGAAGGACTTACATGCGAAGATTGATAAGACAACTTTAAATATCATCAAAAATTGACATTAATGTCATCTGCATTCAACCGAAGAACTAAGTTCTCTCTGCTGATTGAAGCTCTCGGCCACAAGTCTCAACTGCATTCAAGATTGTCCCAACACAGACAGTAATATCAATTCGTTGCCTTATATAACGCAAGTTACAAAGCTAGTTATCTTCAACTCCCAAATATTCTTTAAGGAATTCGATCTGCCGAGCCACATTTCGCTCAAAGTTGTTCCCAGTATAAGCGTCGAAATGCCCGCCTGGCAAGATGGAGAGTTGCTTTGGCTCCCGTGCCCGAGAGTAGGCTTCGAGGGCTAAGTCCGTCGGCGTCAAAACATCATTCTCCGCGACCGTCATCAACAGTGGCGTTGGTGAGATGCGATGTATCCACGCCGATGGATCGTGGGCACGGAAGAGCTCCAATGACTTGAGCGTGACCTCGTTCTTCCATGCTGACTTGGGAGCCCAGAGCTTTTGGAAGAAGTCATAACTGTCGGGTGTGGGGAGTGCAGAGGGAGCTAGAGGGTTCTCGTCTACCACCTTGACAGTGGCCGGGGCGTTTCCGGCTGCTCGTTCAAGTCGATCTAGAAAAGGAGACGGTTTAGCAATGAGGAGTGTGTAATTAACTGCTAGGAAAGTTGACCAACCTTTTTGGAATTCGCCTTCCATGAACTCTGCAAAATCTGGCCGTACAAGCCGGTTGAAGTTGTCCCAACCATTCAGACACGGAACCTGAGAGAGAACTATCTTGACGCGTCTATCAACAGCGCCAACGCGGAGGACATGCCCGCCACTGTAAGAGCTTCCCCAGACGCCGATCCTCTCCGGATCGACTTCACTCCGAGACTGGGCAAAGGTAATGGCATCGGATATATCGGCGACTTGGAGGTCAGGAACAATTTCCTGTCTCGGCTGGCCTGCTCCAGTATCGCTGTCACCGAGTCCTCGGTTGTCATAAACCACACAGGCCATCTTGAGCCGGCTGGTAAAGCGTTCGGCGAAAGCGTCAAGATCCATCTCTTTCAATGCTGAGAATCCATGGCAGAGGACCAGGCATGGCAGCTTGGATGGATTCGCCGTTGATGGCAGGTAAAACCACCCTCGAAGGGTGACGCCGTCAGATGTAGTAAACTCTATATCAGAACGAGGCATCTTTTATAATTGAGGAAAGAGTCGATAGTAATGTCTATTGAGTGTACTGGAGGGCTGGATCTCGGTTCCTTCAAATCCTTTAAATGAGAAATCATGTCTTAGACTTGGCTTGCTTCTGTCGGTGTTTCAACGGTGCCCGGACGCGCATCTCGTGCGGCATCTTGATTAACGCGGCGTCTTCATTTCCCCGGCTTCTCAGCTTGCAGGCGGCATCTTGGCTCGCCCACAATCACTCTAGTTAGCAATTTGTTAGTCCCAACGAGGCATTGCCATTTGAGACATGCAGAGCCAATGCAGACTTGATTCTCCAAGCAAATACAACTTCTATTACTTTCTGATAAACGATCGTGTATATGTTACATGCGACATATGGTATTGTAGTATTTCTAGAATTATTCCCAGTAGTCTAACTCCCTCTGAGATTACAGTCTCAAATCTCTTGGATTTATTTAATCTAATCCCTTTTTATTCGAATACATGTTGTTTACACGCCCCTATAGGCGAATGCAAATACGCAAGGGCTCGGCTTTCAAGATAAGCAATAATCCGGGGCGCAGCATCGTATCCTATCTCATTCGTAAAATGTAGACATGGCGGCTTCGAATGTAAGAGCGGCGATGATTATAGCGCCACATGGAGACTTAGCAGGTAATTACACCATTGCCTAACTTTGCGTACTAAATCAGGGACATACATCCATGCGAACGCATCTCTATTGTTAATCTGTGGCAATGCTATCTGCTGAAGCCCTCCCAGGAGCCAGGTACTTGTAAATGTCCTTCACTGCATCTTTCTTCCTGCTAGTGAGGCTGGCAGGGCCCTGCGGTCCAGGATCATCAAGAAGAGAAACCTTCCTCCATTCTGTCTCATGACAGACTTCCAACATGGTGCCTGGCTCAAACTCTCCAGTCTGAGTGAGTAAAGCCATCATGGCGTTGGCCACAGCATCAGGCGGCAAGAGATAATCTCGCTCCATGTCAAGAAATTTGGCTGCTTCGGGTTTCTCTGAGAATAGTGGGGTTGACACGGTTCTTTTACACGCACACATTAGCTGATGCAAGATATGATGGAAATGGAGGTGTCTCACCCTGGTGCAACTCCCAAGACTCGAATACCTGAGGTTTGGGCGAGAGGTGCCATTCCCCGGACAAAGCTGCTCAGTGCATGCTTTGAAGCAGTGTATAGCGGAGTGATGATACTTGATCTCTGCGCAGCAATGCTCGACAGATGGATGATGGTTCCAGGGAGACCAGCTTCGACAAGCCTCCGTACAGCAATGCGTGTTGTCTTGATAGGGTGCACGAGATTGATGTCGAGAACCTTATACCTCGAGTCGCTGTCTCGGTCCTCCCAGAAGGAATTGCTTGAGGGTTCGTAGACGCCAGCTCCAGGGACCACGACGGTTGGTACGCCCTTGAAGAGTGCCGTGCAGTGGTCAAACGCTGCCTCGAGCTGGGCCCAGTCTGTAACGTCGAGTTTGAAAAACTTGACCCTGTCTGCATCTTTTGGCTGCAGTGAGTCAATCCATGTCGAGGCGGTGGGATGAAGAGCAAGGTCTGCGATTAGAACATGGTAACCGGTTTCGTGGATCTTCTTGACAAAGGCTAGCGAGATGCCTGACCCGCCCCCAGTGACAAGGGCGATCTGGCGTGTGGTGATGTCGGTCATGGCTTTGTGGTAGGGATTCCTCGTGCCAAACATCGAGCCGTCTGGAACACAACCTTTTGGACTAATTGATATACCTAGAGTATTTTGACTGGTTACGAACCGCGACACAAGACTAGGACGACTCTCGGCTTCTTGGGCACGGCTTCTCGACATTCGGGGAATGGTATTATTAGTGGCGGAGCTATGCCACCGCAAACGTCTAGCTCAAAGTCTAAACCCGGGGTACTAGATCTCCCTGGTCGAGGCGCGGGGAATGCGGGGTCTTCAGATCGTATCCATGTAGACCGCTCGAGCCATGTCGGGGCATAATTATTAAGAAGCCGCCTTCGCAACAAGTCCGTCTATTCCCCTGTCTTCACTCTCCACCATGCCCGTCCGTACTGCCATCGCATGTCGCCGATGCAACGCCCGCAAGATCAAGTGTTTAGCACCAAACGGGGTCCCTTGCCTGAACTGCGATTCTGCAGGGGCAGATTGCCAACTCATTGAGTCGAGAAGGGGCAAGTACCCGCGCCACAGACGGCTCAGGACAGCCAAGTCCTTACCCGTGGACAAGGCCACCGAAGCAGATGAGATTTTGCAGTCTTCGTCAAGTTCCTCAAACCCACCACCGATATCTCTATCGCCGCGGCATGTTGTCCTGGCGTCGCCGTCGACTTCCCATCGTGGCGCAGAGTTCGACGCTACTGACGCCCACGAGACTCTTGTGGCTGCCGACTCTGGGGACAACACCAACGCCGCCAACATCAACAGCACGGCCACGACGCATGACACGCCTGAATCACCTGGCTTTCTCTATGCTCGCATCGCCGAGAATAGTGCAAATAACAACTCCACGTCAACCATCATCGACACCAACAGGACTGCCTTTCTCGGCGAGGCCTTTAGCCTCAGTTATGTCGTCCACAATGTCATCGGGCCCTTATTTTCCAGCTCGTCAACTCAACCCCACAGATTGCACTTCCCTTTGGCTTGCCACGGCGATGGTGGGTCCGATTCACGCTCTCGGGTAGACATCGTGACATGTCAGATCAGTCATCTGAGGTCGCAGCGTCTTCTGTACTTCCCATGTCGTGAAACACTCCACCTTCTCCTCGACTGCTACTTTGAAGCCTTCCACCCTGCCTTTCCGATACTCGACGAGCCCTTGTTTCGCAGAGCCACCGACGCAGGCGAGACTTCTCTGATAGTTCTCAGCGCACTTCTCATGGTCGCCGTGAGTATCTGCACCACAGATGTCCTCCAACAGAATGGGTCAGTCAGCCGGTACGGCGCGCGGAGTATCTACTATCATCAAGCAAAGGCTCTGTACGACGCAGATCAGGAGCCCAGCAAAGTTGACATCATTTTGGGCACCTTTTTGATGAGCTTTTGGTGGGGAGGCCCCAATGATCCCAAGGACTCGTGGCATTGGCTGGGAATAACATCAAATCTTGCAACGAGCCTTGGCATGCATCGATCGTAAGTTTTATTATTGTTCTAGATGTCTCTATGACAAACTAACCGTCCTGTCTTCTCCCTAATAGGACTCGAAACTCGTCCGTGGACTCTAAAACGGCGGCAAGGTGGAAGAGAATCTGGTGGTCTATCTATGTATGCGCCAGGTTCTTTCGTCACGATTGACTGTTGCTAACTGAGCTTGATCCAGATCCGGGAAAACCTTGTCAGTGGCTCAATCGGAAAGCCTCGTCACATATCGGATTCAGACTGGGATGTTGAGGCGCCAACAGAAGAGGATCTCGAGAACGTGGTCAGCTCCGGGAGGCCTGAACGCACCGCCTATTTCATATATATGGCCCATTTATCCAAGATATGTACGTAGCTATACGAAGAGTAAATTCTTTCCTAGGCCACCCAGCTGACTAGCCTCGTATTTCCCCAGTCGGTGGTATTCTGTCCTCCAGATATGCAGCCTCCAAACCTGTAGATTCGACCAAAAGATCTGAAGATCTGGAGCATGAACTTCAACAGTTTCGTTCAGGGCTCCCAGAAACAATGGTCTACAAAGGTCTTGGTCCAGATCAACAAGGCCTTTGGGCCGCTATGCTTGCAATGGCAACGTGGTGCGTACCACCAAGATTTGCCCCAGCCCTCGCACTAACTCGGTCCATCAGCTATGCTACCATACTTCTTTGTCGTCCGCAGAATGAGGATCAGACCGGCGAGAACTGCCGATGGGGAAACCGTCGGAAAGCTTTTGATGCAGCGAATGAGATCACTCGTATAACAGAAGATATTTTAGCAGACTCAGCAGGGAGGCTATGCCAAATACACACGTGAGTAGTAACTGGATGGAAATCAATCCACCGTGGTTCTAGACTGACAATCACCCTTTTGCAGAATACCAGCCCTTTTCAACGCTTTAGCCATGCATCTCCTCTCACTCTGCGAATCAAGGGAGTTAGAGAACTTCCAAGTCCGAAAGGGTCTAGCCGAAGCCCGCTCAGACATTTGCATGCTTGGTCTTGAGGTCCTACAGGAATCTTGGCCAGTTGGAAGGTGGGTGTACCGTCTTTTTGCCATGATCAGAAATCGAATGCGGGAGTATGCACAACCCGAACCCTCAGGGATGGTGAATCACCCAGCACCATCTAATCCATCTGCTCAACAAGAGGCAGATCGGGAAGTAGAAGACAGTCGAGATGAAATTCAGGAGGATACTCAAGGATGGCAAAGCCATGACAATGCCGAGCAGGACGTGGTCGCCGCCTGGTTACCTACACCACTGTACTCGGCTGAGACCTTTTCGCCGCATCAATTTCTGGATCTGACAGCCCAAAGCCTCTTACTTGAGGATTATATTCCTGATATATTTACTTTCAACTAAAAACAATTAAATTACTTGTCGTATATTGAGTAAACATTTAAATCCCGCTATCAGCCGAAAAACTAGACTAAATCCTTCCGCGATCAAGAAACTTTCTTGGGATAGGCACATGCTTTGCTCTTAAATACTCAGCCACATTTTTCCCCAGCACATCATAAGTCGAGCTTGCCGCCACACCTCGGTCCAGATGATCTTTGAGCAGAAAATGAACAGCTACAGAACGGACTTGTTAGTGGTCCCTGCCAGTGAGTGGCGAACTTGAGGGTCAACTTACCTTGGATATTTGGCAGCTCGAATCGTTCGACACGTCCTCCATTATAATCATTCTGTAGAATATCTATGATTCGGTCCACAGTGAGCAAGGACCTCAGCCAGGCGTACTCATCCTCGTGGCGGACAAAAAAGCCTATATTGCAATCCGAACCTTTGTCACCGGACCGGGCGTGCACGATGTAGCCTAGCGGTGCCATGATGCTTGGCCCAAAGGAGAGCAGCGGTTGTGGTTCAGACACTGGCTGTATCTCCTGCTGATGCACATAAGGAACTGTATCAGTTGGTGGCTCAATGTCGACCACTCGCTCACACCAAGGAAGATGAGCTCTATGCCTAATAAGGGCTTGTGGCATTATAGTGACAAAGTACTCGTTGTAAGGCTTTGGAAATGCCTGGCGGTCGTCAACAGCAAAGGTTGCTCCGGGGTATGTCGACATTACGATGTTCCAGCACTTGTTGCGGAAGTTGTGCGGCGACAGAGCATCGGCTTCAGGTGCTTGGGCAAAGACCCTCACATCAACAGTCGCGGCGTCTTGGGATGCTGGGTTGGGCTGGCAGGTCCCACTGACCGTGAAAGCAAGCTTGGACATAGACTCGACATCGAGGTAAAATCTTAGCTGTTTCTCCAACAGAGCTGCCTTCTCTTCAGCGTCGAGGCCCACAATGAAGTAATGAACCTCTGCCTGGTAGCCTCCAGGTGCAGTCAGGCCGACCTTTGTCGTGGCTGGAGGTTTTTCGAAGCCAATGTTGTATACAAAGACACTATCAGGACCAGCTTGCTCCATCTTTACCTGATCCACGATGGCGACCACGTCCGAATTGTAGTATCGCATGCCCTGCAGTTCATAGAGCAGCTGAGAACGGCACGTGTCGATAGATACTTCGCCGCCCCTATCCTTCGAGTGATGACACTCAATGAAGAAGGTACCATCAGATTGGATGCGGGCGAGGGGTAGATTCAACAAGGGGTTTCTGCCTTGGGGGAGCGTCTTGAAGCCAGTGTAGTTGCCACCGGTGACGTAGTAAGAACATTCGATCAGATGACCCGCGATCAAAGCATGTGCGAGCTCCTGGTACTGTGTGCTAGACCACCCATGCCAATATGCAGCAGCTCCCATGGTTGGTGCTGCATCGGCCACGCGACCGCAGAGGACGATGTCTGCCCCATTCATGAAAGCCTGGGATATACCTCGTGAGCCTAGGTAGCACTGCGCATACACCGGGCTGTGTCCCCATTCCTGAAAAGACTGACCCGTAGTGATGTTTCGAAGTTTCGCTCCCTCAGAAACGTACTGCTGGACCACGTCGAGAACTTCGTCTCCTTCGATCCAGGCAACTCGAAGGTCTGTTCCAGATTCCTCGACGATCTTTTGTATACGCTGATGCAGAAGTTCCGTGTCGCAAGCCCCGGCGTTGACAGCCATCTTGATCTTTCGTGCAGCCAAATCTGGCAGGGCGCCCTGGAAGGAGTCGACGAACTGCTGCTCGAAGGCAGGAGTAGAGTCGAAATTCTGGCTTTCAGCACGCTGTGCTTTGAGCATTCCGCGTGCTGCCATGTTGTACTCTGACAGCCAGTCTCCGACGATAAAGTCGACATCGGCGTTCTTTGCGAGCTCTGCCAGGTTCTCAACCATGTCTGTGATGGCCCCTGATGCTGAGGCCACACGGACAGGACGACGGTTTATTTGAGAACCCATCTTCAGAGGTTTTATTCTGGTGGTGGTTCTGTTGATACAAGCGCTATGATGTACTGTTGTTGTTACAAAAGTAAATCTTCTGTGCCAGGAGAAGAGATTGACACTGTTGCAATAGCGCTAGTTTTATCCAATCCACTGCTCTTGTAGATGAATCAGAGGATATGGAGGGGTGCAGTATTACCGCGGCGGACTCGGCTTCTGGTTGGGAACATGGTTCTGTTCTTTTTGGTACCATAAAGACGGCATCTTAGCCCAGTCCCCGCGGCATCACAGTGAATTGATGATATGCCGGGTGGCCGATGGCGATTAAATTATGGCACAACTACTCTTCTGGGATCAATGAGAAGGAAGCTACCAATGCTAGTAATCTACTATCTAAAATGTGGCTTGACTGGGTAATCTAAGTTGAGTCTTGTGACAATGCCAGTTTTCCTACCCGGCCCAGGCCAAATAATCCTCGCTTCGTCTACACCTTTGCCCCTGGACTCGTTCTAGACACTCTTTTACTGCATGGTCGATCAATATTACATTCTCATGATCTTCTATTGATTCTGGGCGTCAAATGACTATTTTAGCCAGCTACAGGATAGCGATGGCATTGGGGGGCGAGGCACATCCACCAACCACCCTCAACGGAGCGCTTGTTAAGAAGAAGGACCACCTGTTATGCGCCTTGCACTCTTCTGCCAGTGCCTCCAGATCCCAAAGCTCGCCTATCGGTGTTCCCCACTGTACAAGTAACCATTCGTGTAAGCAGCAGTCTTCTGGATACGGCCATGCCTCGAAGCCCATGGTATCGCCAGCCACTGCCGAAAAGTGCTTTGAGTACAGCCATCTGACCGTCTCATCATTATTTTCCAGTCCAATCATATAATGCTGCTTTTCGGTGCCTAGAGCTCGAATATCGGCTTTGGCGTTGCTGTTGGAAGAAGAGAGCTCTGTCAGACTTGTTGTTCTACTGAGAGAGGGCTGTGAATACATACTTGTGCCATCTCACGAAACCGCTCCTCACGATGAGAATATCGCCCTGTCCCGTCTCTGTCCCCTGGTAGGCGAGCGTAGCTTCGAGCTCCGAAACTGGGATTTTGTGACAGCTGATGGCTGACGGCGGTTCAATGCCCGGATTCTCGTGCTCCCACCAGCTCAGCTAATATCGCTGGGTGATTAGTGAGGATAAGCAGGTTGAACGCAGATACGTACCCAGTCTACAAGAATTCCTCTACCGACGATACCGCCTCTATCACATATCTCTGGTGTTGAGATAAGGTAAGTAGTGATCAAGGGGACTAGTCTTGGGCAAGCGACACGTACTGTGAATGCCAAGATCATTTGAGGTCTTGAGCTGATCATGTGTCCAGCCGTTGTAGTAGACTGCTGTCTTCTGGCTCCCAAACTGTCGAGTTAAGTAACTTGTTAGATTTTATACAAAAGGCGCCTGAAATCGTGAAGCCGGGTGGAGCTTACATGCTTCAAACTGTCCCATTGAGAGCTTGTCTGTGTGTTGAAAGAAATAACATCATCAAACGCTACAAAGCCTTGGTCGGCCAGGTCTTTGACGGTATGTTGAAGAGGGATCCGTCCGAAGCCCGGAAACTGAATGTTATGGAGGGGCCAGTCGAGCTGCACGTGCGTCCCGATTTGGATCTCGTCTTTCGCCTTCTGTACAACTTCCTTGGTGAGTAGTCTCAGGGCTGTAGATGAACTGTCAGTCTCGGTTTCACCATTATTTTCCCCCTCCAGTAGCAACTAGCTTTGTGTTGTTGACTAAACAGCACGGGAAATCACAATCTCAAACTTCAAGAAATCTACGTGCTTCACTTACTTCCCAATTGATCTTTCTGACCATTGACGTCAAAAAAGCCCCAGAGACATCCTTTTGGCTGACCTTTTACCACTGGAAGGTCGTCAAACTCGGGAAAAGAGAAGTTGCTCATGATTGTGCAAGTAATGTTGGCTGCCACACACATCGACCACAAATTTCGCAGGTCTGTCGGCCAGTCGCTAAAATCGAGAAATGTTATGACATCCTCCACTATTTGACAGAAGGTTGTCCCTGGGAGACGTAAATGTGGCTGAACTAAACCGCACTAACACTGAGCCTAAAAAGCCGAGACGCCGCCTCACTCACTAAACTACCTATTTTGGTACCGTGTTTGAGAGGCGGCTTCTTGAGATGCCGAAGAGGCCGTTAGTTTGGTTCCCTTTGATTTTGTATCTGCATCCTCCTCTATGGACGACCCCTTGCCCAAGTTGCCCTAAGGTCAGGTTGAGATATCCCTAGATCACTTCCCCACGATCTATTACCCCAGACGCGGAGAGACCCGCATCCCCAGATCTTCTGCATATATAGATGCAGTCGCTTTTCCCCAGAGAGCGATCCTCCTGCACAGCAACATCTCAACATAACAACCCTGACTCCAAGACAAGAACAAGCAAGCAAACGTCGCCAGGGGCAGCAGAGACGAAATGGCTGCAACCATGAACAACAAGTCGATTCCAGCGACGAAATACAATTTCGCACTTGTATTCTTCGTAGCTCTTGGCTCTTTCACCTATGGCTTCAACGCCTCCATCATGGGCACGGTCTTCGGCCTTGCCCCTTTCTTCTCCTATTTTAATCTCGACCTCACAGGCCCCGGTGCAGACTATGCCAACTCAATGATCGGCGGTACGAAAGACTCAAACAAGGCCTCAAGACATTTGCTAACAAGGGTTGATTCCAGCTACAAACGGCCTTTTCTCCGCTGGAGGTATCATCGGTTGCCTCCTTATGACGAAACTCGCCGACAGATTTGGGCGAAAGAGGACTATCCAGGGGATCTGCGCTGTTTGTGTTGTTTCGGTCATATTCCAGGCTGCTGCGGTACATATTGCTATGTTGCTTGTGGGCAGATTCCTCAATGGTCTTGGGTAGGTTCAGAGCGTCACTACTCTATTCACGTATACAGTTCAGAGCTTACGTTAATCAATTTTATAGGTCTGGCATGATGAATGTGATCATCCCTCTGTACCAGTCAGAAGTTGCTCCGCCACACATCCGCGGCCGCATGGTCGGAGCTCATGGTTTCTGTCTCGTTCTCGGCTATGTCAGTTCACTCTACGTCCCCAGCCTCTGATCCGTTTATCATGACTAATGCCATCTTCCATTTACAGAACTTTGCCGCCTGGACCGGACTCGGGTGCTACTTCGCGACCAATCCTCAATTGCAGTGGCGGCTCTGCCTTGCTCTTCCTGGTCAGTAACGAAAAGCCTTTGCATTGCGACTATCACATCACTGACGCCATGGCCCATTCATAGCTGTTGCTCCTGGTATCCTTGGCCTTGGATCATCGTTGATTCCTGAATCGCCCAGGTGGCTCGTAACGCAAGACCGTGGGACCGAGGCCCTCGATATCCTCACCAAGCTTCACCATCAGCCGGGCGACTCGAACAATGAAGCGGCCCAGTCTGAGTGCCACGCTATCAAGACCCAGTTGATGTCTGAGTCAAGTGAGCCCAAGTCATTTTTCGGCATCATGAAAAAGCCCTCCTATCGCAAGCGACTCCTCATCGGCATATTTGTGCAGTAAGTAAACTACAAGTACCATGAGCCACAGCATGCCTCGAACGTGAGCTGATTCCATCTCTAGGTGCATTGCCCAGTCTACTGGAGTGCTTGTGATCAATAACTACCAGGTACTTCTGTACAACGGTCTCGGTCTCACAGGTTACCTCCCCCTCCTTCTCTACGGAGTATACACAGCTTGGGCGGCTTTGCTCAACTGGGTAGGCGCTATGTTTGTTGATAAGTTTGGTAGAATTCTTATGCTTACCGTCGGACTAGTGCGTGATTCATTTTTATCCTTTCTTTCTGCATCGATATACTGATCAACCCCAGGTCGGGTGCGCACTGATGGTCGCTGGTGAGGCAGCCATCGTCGCTGTTGCCGCCGAGAACAAGAACAACCACGCTATCAATGCAGCTGGTGTGTTCTTCCTGTTCGTCTTTGTTACTTTCTATGCCACCTGCATCGATGCCATCAGCTACATATACTGCACTGAGATTTTTCCCACTTCCATCCGCGCCAAGGGCGTTAGCTACTCTGTCATTGGCCTGTTCGCCATGACTCTGAGTAAGTGAAACTCGTTTTAGAAATTGACTAGATGACTGACATGTGCTGCTAGTCTATACGCAGCCTGCACCTATCGCCTTCGCTCAGGTCGGATGGAAATACTATCTTGTCTTTGTCATTGTGCCCCTCCTTGGTGCCCCTGTTGTTTACTTTATGTTTCCTGAGACTAAGGGTCTTTCATTAGAGGAGATCGGTACTCTCTTCGATGACGGGAATGAGACTTCAACTGTTGAGGTTCGAGAGGATGTTGCCGAGAAGCTGGATTGCTACTGAGCTGTGGCAATGCGAACTCAGGTCGTGTCTGTTAACGGATCGTTTCAATTGAATAACGGCATCAGCGTCTAATTAGCTGATATTCAAACATGCCATTCTATCTTAAGCCTTCTGTTCTCTATTATCTTCCAAAGTCTTCAACATTCAGTCTCCTGTCTTGATCGATGCCTAGCTAAAGCTCCTGTCTTGGACGGTTGTTTTAGACTTTTAGAGTATCTGACGCTGCATAACGTCCATCAAACCTACACCAAAACTCAAAGTCTGTCCGTTGAAATAAGCATAAAATTGACCTCGACGATAAAGGCTAATGCTCGCAAAAGCTGTACTGGATGGCAGACCACTTCTCCTCAGCATCTCGTTGATAGCGAGTCCTTTCGTCCATTAACTTCAGGCGATGCTCCTTCGCCTCTTCCAGCGACATTGGCAGGATCGAATCATCTGCCTCAGCCTCCACCACACTCACCAGTTCTGCTGGAAGAGGCTTGCCGCTCTCTGCCGCAGCCTTCAACCCAGGATGCTCTGGCTCCCCCTCAGCCACCAGCTTCGCAACGGCGTTTGGAACTTTAGTGGCGTTGTCGCCACTCAAGCCCTCAAACGCAGCCTCCATCCACCAGCTCTTCTGCTGGGGCGGTACGTTACCCGTATTGATGATCCTCGTCCTCGGATCGACGAGCCATAGTGCTATAAAACGTCGATGGCCCGGTTTGCTCATATCATCCAACTCCACATGTGAAACTCTGTGGTGGAAAACATTGGGAAACGCCAACAACCTACCTTGCTTCGTCTCAATCTTCCCATATCGCTGCAGACAATCACCACCGTTCAACCTTGTACCATAGACCTGCTCCATCCAGCCGTAGGCGTATTGGTCTATGTTCCAATCCTCTTGATAATAGTCGGTCTGCATACGGAATTGCAGATAGCTTGGCTTCACGTTCTCAGAGTCGAGGTAGTAAAGAGCTGTGCCGACGATATGTTCGTTCATCTGACCTTCAACGTGCCACCCTCCAGGAGGAAATACGGGCATGTCTGGGGTGAGTTCGATGGAGGCCATCTTGACGATGACTTGGAGATCCTTGAATCGCTCGCGCAATGACGTTCCTGGCTTAAGACCATAGTCCCAGGCTTCGAACTCTGGCGCCTCTGGCTGAATAGGCTCTCTGATCTTCTCCCAGGCGTCTAGCTTGCGGGTGTTGTAGAGAAGCTTCCCATCTGTGTCTCTGATGACGTCTTCATATTCCACTTCGCCTGCGTCATGAGGCGTCCAGTCATCAATTCGCGGGGCCCAATTTGCCTCGTTTCCGTCACTGAAAATGATTGTGAGCTTCTGGCCAGTCTCACTCCAACGGTTGTTACTTACCCGGGGTTTTGAGGACGCGGGAAGCGAGCCTTGGTCCGGCCAGCGGAGACGACGTTCCAGTCTCTTAGAAACGACACACTATGATCCCAGGCCGGAAGAGCTCTTTCGATGAGTTTCTCAACCGTCTCATATATATCACGGTGCTTGGGATGGAGATTGTTGATGTAGCTCGTCAGTTTGACACTCCCATCATCCATGAGCTTGACGTTAGACGGAAGCCACTGATAGGCATCTGACCAAAACAGTTCATGGGTTTTCCTGCCAGCAAATTCGTAGCGTCTATTGTATTCTTCGGGGACTTCAGCAGGTTTCTTCGGTATGACTTCTCCTTTGCCACTCCATTTTTCGATGGCGTCTTCGACACCGACAACCTCGTCGCGAAATACTCGAGAACGACCATAGGCAAGGGGGTATAGGGACGGGTGCACAAGGTTCTGTACCATATCGTAGCTGCGAGGATGATAGTCTGGGTTGTCTTTCTGTTCCTCCTTTAGCTTCACAAAAGCGTCCCGAAGACGCTCATGGAGACTCTCATCGATGAACGTGTCCGATTTGATGACGGTTGCGTTTGCATCCAAAGCTGGTATGAGACCAGTTTTCTCGAAGAATTTAGCTTTGACACGGAGCTCTTTGATACACTGTAAGTAGTTAGCATGGAGAAAATGGTGGACATTGATATTCTTACATATTCAAGACAGCCCCGATCTAGGATGAACTTGAGTCTATCGGGGCCATACTTGTGCCAAGATCTGGATCCTGGGTTTTTGTTCTGTACAATTTCATCGTACAAAGGATCAACTGGAAGGGCAAGGGCCTCTTGAATCCACTTTTCAGCGATGGTCTCATCGAAAACCTTGAATCCAATAAGTTCCATACCAAGCGATATTACATACAAGTATTCATACCTTTACGTGCCAGTTAGGCTTATCCGTCAACTGATTCATCACAATCATCATGGCAACCTCCCGTACAAGTAACATATCGGATTCTGCCCCGGGGGAGCTATAGTGAATTCCAATTGGGTACATTTCGCCTTTGTGGTGACAGTCATGATAGCGAAGGTTCATGCCGAGGCCCGGGTAGCAGCCGACTGTCGGAGGGTCTGGCTTCTTGTCAGAGAACATGGTGGTGAGATGGAGTTGAGTTATTTAGAGGTTCAGTTGTGACTTTTTTGGAGGCGACGCGTCTCTCTTATTTATGCGCGATACTATCATACGTCTGGGGGTTGATATCCACATTCTTGCATTGTTTTACGTGACAGAGAGCTGTTGGTTTGGCTGGGACACGAAAACCAGTCGCGAAATCACGTGTGAAATGGGGGTATTTTAGGCAGCCGTACCGGGATATTGTAAGCCAAGTTTGAGGGTTGATACAAGAAAAAACTTTTCAATTAACGCACGAGCAAGAGCAGCCGTACTGACTAACTAGGCCAGGGCGCAGGAGCCGAGGTGCCTTGATGTAATGTGCTAATATGATATACTACACCCCAGGCTTAAATCCATCAGCCCAGTGGTTGCACCCTTGTTCTTCTTTTGTCTATGCTCCATTTTCATTTTGTAGTTCCAAGTGAAAGCTTCTGGTCAGAGCATCGCTCTCATCAAGTGCCATCACCTTGAGATCCGCCATGCTCTTGAGCTTGGCCGTACATTCCTTGACCTGGGCGTCGGCCATCTTGAGACCAAGTTGGTCAACACGACTCTTGATGGCGTTCCATCCGGTAAGTCTAGACGTGAAGTGCACGTATCTTGATAGACCGAAATCCTCGGGCTTGAGGGTCTCATACGTGGACGGGTCGTTGAGGATAGCCTTGGCGTGGATGCTGGCCTTGTGGGTGAATGCGCAGAACCCAGTAATTGGGTTTTTGAATGGCACGTTGATCTCAACGCATTCTGCGACAAAATCTTCGATCTTCTTGAGTCCGTTCAGCTTATACTTGAGAAGAATGTACTCTCTGGAGGTCGGCATCATTCTAGCCACCTGTAATTTCATCGAATCGGATCATATCCAAGTTCATAAAGAGCATAGGTATGACGCACGAGAGCTCCAAAGGGAAAACCCTAAACCGGAATGGTCGGCAGTTGCTGAAAGTTTAAGTATCGGAATACAGTTATCGTTGCTTGGCAGGACATTGCTATAACGCTAGACGCAAGGAGTTTCTCAACACTTTTACAATCAATATTTGATCGGTAGACGAGAAAAACTGATTCTTTCGAGATGCCAACTTTCTGAAGTTCAGACGCAACTTCATACACATCCATTCGCCGCGTCGAAAGACGTTCTTCGCCTTTCGGAGGCTCATACGCTCCTTGATTGGGGCTGAGGGCTGAGCTGCGCAGATTGCTTATTGTCCGGGATCCTTCAGGATGCTTTACCAGAGTGTTAATCAATGTTTGGCCTTAAGCACGATCAACAACTGCAATCTCAAAATGCTGTCGGGAGGAGTGCAAGAACTCGTGATCTAGTATAACAAGGTCTGACGACGGTCGCTTGCCATCTCGAATCTTTTGGACACGATCTCAGATAGCTTGGTAGTCATGGCCCATGGGTAAAGGTCTAATGCTTTCTCAAGGTAATCTGCATCGCAGCCTACAGAGCCGGAAGGCTCCCCCGTCCGCTGATTTGCATGCCAGTCCAGAGCTTTCTGGTGGGCATTCCGAGGACACTTGTTCGGACCAGAGAGCGCACGATTATTGCAAGCCTCGGCATCGCATCTTTGGCAATTCAACATGATATACAGCGTTATCGGGAATCAATATGTCTCCGCAGTACCCAAAGAGTCGAGCAGTGTCCACAACGGATTGAGAGTCCGAGGGTCTTGACTGTCTTCTGTTTCAACGGTGTATCGTTCCTCGAGTCATGTGAAGCAAATCGCGCCTTGTCAAATTCGATAACAGTATTGAAAGGATAGGTTTGACAGAGCTCTCCGTCGAACGAGCTAGCACATGGTCCTGTCCACTAAAGGCCAAGTTTTGAGCAACGATACTCGGGCATGCCTACACTCAGCAGTCAGCAAACGACATTCCAACAAGACACGAGACTAGAATCTAAATACTTACGCCAAAACCTAATGTTCTGAATGCAGATAGACTGTTGCAAAGGATCAATGTTGTTTTTGTTGTCATCTGGATCGGCTAAGTTTGGCTTGTCAGGTTTAGACTGTCCACATTTAGTTGATACTTAGATTTGGCGTATTCTCCTAGACGGTGGGAGAATATAGAGAGGCGCCTAGGTCCTCCCCATGGAGGTGATGGGAACCATCTCGCATAAGCATTATTGCACCAGGGGTAGCAACTCCCGGTGTTGCATGGGAATTCAGTTTGGCTCCCCACTCATCGAATCGACGCTCGGCAATTGCAGAGGAGCAAGTCCGATGCCTCAAGCGAAGGTAGACCGCTGCAACTTGTGTGATTTCTCCCCAGATGTAATTCCCAGCATCCCAGTCTTTAGCAAAGCGGTCCTTACAACAGGGATAAAGACACGTGAACAGTAGGAGGTCGTGGAGCCGAGTGTGTTCAGGTGAGAAGTGGTTGTAAAGGCTTTGTAGCACTCTTCGTGTTCCCATAAGTATCTGGCCGCATTCTGCTAATTTGGTCCTAAGGCGCATATGTAAGTAGAAATTTCCCAAATAAACTGAGGAATAAAGTCAAGTAAAGAAAGTAACATTTCGGAGCAGACACATCACTTAATCGTTGTTGGTGGGAGGTGGAGAATTTCCCCATCACATGCATGATGCCTACTCAGACCACGTGTAAGCCACTTTTTAAGATAAAACTAAATATCGAAAAGTGCAAACGAGAGGGTATTCTAAGATTATTCGGCTGTAGGTTAAGTACTCTATGTATGATACCACGTTGGTAAGTGGGTCAATAAGCGCAAGGAAAAATGGACAAATATCAAATCACTTAATGGCATGCTCAGTCATTCCAGCATTATGGCTTTACTTGTTCTATTCGAATTGCTCCACCAAAGCATACCTCAACTGATAGATGTGACAGAGACAGATGTAATTGGAGCTCCTCAAAAGCTTGCAACAGACTCAATGACACATCAATGGACCATCGTCATGTCTTGTTGGTAGTTGAGGTGACGTAAAGTTAAGACTACCCTACAGCTGACAAAAACAGCAAAATATGTGCTAGCGTGGTGAGAATTTTAGCGAACTCCCCGTGCACGACCAGAAAAGCTTGTCCATGTGCCAATGTTGATCACGCTCGTACCAAGCAAATTGTCGCCATTCTGAGTGACTAAAAGGCTCGGCACATCCGACCACGTCGTATTATTTGAATCATGTGTCGCGTGCTCAATTACCAAGAGAAAACAATAGCCCGACTTCACGAGCTAAATCTGCCAGGTACACATTGACTTGGACTGTTTTTGTCTTCTCGGTCGTCGGTTATGTAACGAGAAATTAGTGATCGTCAGATACGACAAGGGACAAGGTGTTTCATGGCTTGTTCCAGCGGCATGACAGTGGAGTAGAGGTTGATCGTCTATCTCGTGTGCCGTGTACCGCCTCTTTCTCGGATCACGGAACACAAAGGAGGAAGCTATCGAAAGTCTATGAGATGGAGATGCTCGTATTGACGGAAATGACATTGGGAACATGTTATGACCTTCACGGTTAGCAATGCCGAGCCGTCGACCATCGACATCGTCTGGAGGCTGGAACCTGGTGTTGACCGAAAAAGGAGAAGAGGGCCCCGCTTGTCAATGCAGCCTTTGCAGGTGAACTGCCGCCGTTGGAAAGGCTCTGATTCTTTTTTTATGACAGAAGCACGCTAGAAGGGTGCGTGCTACGGGGACCCGCTGCGAACTCTCAACTCCAACGAGTCAGCCCTGGGGGGATGGATATACGACGCGACCAGTTATATTGCCAGAGCCGTAAAATGGGAGACGTCAAAGGGTTCATCCATCGGTGAGCACATGATGAAACTGTAGCTTACAGCTCGTAACGGAGGGAGGTATGCATCGCAACGGTCGATCCCGCAGCCAGATGGGTAATGGCAATAATACATATGATGACGGATTATGAAGGGCTGAAGGATCTAGTTTATGCTTACTGTGCCAAGCATTCCAAGTTTTTAATCCTGTAACCGCAGTAGACAGGATGTAATCCAATGCAATCCATCAAAAAGACGATCCCAATCGAAGATCGAAACAGTCCGAGAGGCGCATTGCCAAATACACAAATCACCCCCGCTCAAAGGAACACCCCAAATCAAGGCAATGGCTGTAGACGAGTGCTGCAGAGTGGTGGCGGTGCATGCAGATTGATTACGTCGGGCGGTTTCGCGGTGTGAAATACTCTTCAGCCCAGTAACTCTAAAGGATTTGGGATTCGTGCCACGCAGTAATTACCACAAACAGGCATCTACCCCACCGCGGAAGAGCATTGTTACGGCCCCGGCGGCCCTTGACATGCACGCCATGGATGTTTGGGGGTTGTCGAGTGGCGTAGCATGGAAACACAACAATACCTCAAGCCCATCAGCGGCGACTGCATGCTGATGTAGCTCGACCAAAAGAGATGCGCCATAATTGTGTGATTTCAGCCGGTCAATTTGTTCCGCCAACTGCACAACACTGGCGGTACACACCAAGCTTTGACGAGCTGTCCTAGGCAGTACAGTATTAGCCACGTTGCGACCCTGGGTTTCGAGGGCTTCCCTAGAATGACCATTGGCGGGGCTGTACCCTGCTAAAACGAGCCCCTAATAATCTGGCCGCGGAGGAGCTAATGAGCTACTTTTGGAGTGCTACTGACCCCTGAACACGCGACCCCTTTCTTATTTGGCCTCGAGCTCTTTGCTCTGCATGTTTTTTTCTGATGGTGTCTACCCCACATTCTCCCGCTCATTGGAAAGGAAGGTGCAAAATCGCCCAAGTCCAGACCAGCTCGTTCCATTGCGACACACGACACACCTCGGCCCTGTCAGTCATTAACTGTACGGTGCTAACGTTAGACTCTTTAGCTTCGGGGGGAGACAGACGAGACTTCTTGGCTCTGTTTTATTTCCATCATTTTCTTCATTTTTCCCCCGATTCCTTCCCTTCCCTTCCCTCCCTTCCCTTTTTCTTCTCTCCTTTCCGCCCCCATTACAAACCTCTAATCAACATCGCCGTCGTTTTCGTTGCGTGCGCGCCGCCCGCCCTCCCTCCTTTCAACAATCAGCGAAGCGGCCTCTGCGTCTGAGTCTCTTCTCAACGACAGACCGCGCAAGGAGCCTAGGCAAGATGTGTTTCCTCTTCTCGGTATCCTATGTTTTCGGCGTCTTCTTCGTCTCGGTAATCGCCAGCAAACTGCTACATTTGTGGACACATTTCTTCACGGTGCCCGCCTCGGCTTTTATCCTGTACCTACCGACCTTCTTCCTCTTCGACTTGTTAGCAATATGCATAGCGAGGCTGTTTTTGAGTCAGTCCAAGACACCGTGGGCTTGGATTGGGTGTCTGTTTGGTACCATAGCTACGTATGTCTTGTCATTTCTCGGCGATCGATTGCGATGGCCCCCAATTTGAGATGAACATGCAAACTGACGTTTTCGCGACTTGGCAGACTTATCTCGATCGGCGGCTCGGCGTCGCAGCTTGGTTTCTTCGTTAAGACCGGTGGAGAGCTTGATTGGCGCGATGCGACGGCTTACGCTACAAGCAAGGAGGGTCTCAAGGTTCTTTTCAGTGGCAGCGAGGCCGTGATAGCATGCGGAATTGGTCTGCTCATTATCGCCATTCCCATCCATGGATTCTTCTACCGCGCATTTGGTGCTTTCGTTGGCGCAATTGGCGACAACATCCTCTCAGGTTCGTGTCTGCGATGTCGGCTTTTCTGGTCCGCCCGCTAACTTTCTGCTTCACCCGCTAGTCTACTCCTACTTCCGAAGCTTTCGCGTGCGAATCCCTGGTATCCAGCGCGGTAGATATTCAGCTCTCAAGAATGCCGATACCGATCTCGAATCGACCGATACATACTCGATGGATGAGGATCTCCGATCCAGCGCCGAAAACCCTCCGCGTGCGGGCGGAGAGAAGCTTGCCACCGTTCGAGGCAAGATTGCTCGATTCTTTGCGCGAATCCCATTCTTCTCGTGGCTGTGGAAAATCGCTCTCGCTCTTTTCCTTATGCTCACGCTGATCTTTCGACCTGCCAAGCCCTACGATTTGTTGTCAATCACGCTCCCTGTTTCGATGCTCGATGTTTTCGCTCCTGAGCCCGATTTCTGTCAAGCGCAGCGAAGCTTGATTCAGAACGCTTTCCCGTTCCCCGACTTAATCAACAATTCGACATGGAAACAACCTGAGGGCGATTACTTCAGAGGCTGGGCGCCTTTGGTCAACAAGGATATGAGCCCTCTTGGTGAGGCGTACCGAAATCACTCTGTCGATTGGTTGCCTGAGAAGGGAGACCTGCCTCGTGGCTTTTTCCGATTCGATCCCAAGCGCTTCAAGAACGGTTACCACGGTTCACTTAGCAAGGGCAGCACTATCATTTCCGAGCACAAGTGTCCCCAAGTCTCGCTACAAGAGAAGGATCCCTACTACAACCCCGTCCAGGACCCTTTGAAGATTACCAACCTCGATACCGATATTCTGCCTACACTGAAGGAGGCGCTAGGCAATGGCGACGTCAAGATTAAGCATGTTGTGTTTATTCTCATGGAGAGTCTGCGTGCAGACTTCTGGCCTCTGCAGCAAGGCTCCCATACTCATAGCCTGATCATGGATCTCAACAATAGCGACAAGGAGAAGGAAGCGGCCAACGAGCGATTGTCCTGGATGATGCCTCACATTGAGAAGATCACTGGCCTGAAGCAAGGATTCACCGACAAGAACGGCAAGCCGTACGCGAAGCCCAATTACACATGGCACGATCAAGCGGAAGAGGGTTTCGGTGGCATCAATGTCGCGACCGCCTACACCGCCGCCACAATGTCAACCAAAAGCTACTGCGCCAATCACTGCGGAGCTTACCCAATGCCCGTCGAGAAATTCGCCGAAGCCGACACCGACAGCTACCAGCCTTGTCTTCCTCAGATTCTCAGCATGCTTAACAAGGTCAAGACCAATACATCCTCTGATGATGCCGATTTCCGCGATTTGCAGTGGAAGACTGCCCTCTTCGAGGCTGAGATTGAAGAGTACGATCGTCAAGAGAAGTTCGACGCCAAGCTTGGCTTCGAACACATCATCACCAAGAAGCAGCTCGAGAATCACTGGCGCTTCAACGAGTCGGACGTCTTGGGCAAGAAGATCAACTACTTCGCGTACCCCGAGCCCATCCTTATGCCTCATCTCCAAGACTTCATCACCAACACGACCGCCAACAACCAGCGCATGTGGTTGACTCACTTCACCAGCACGACCCACCACGCTTGGGGTCTTCCCGAGGGCACTCCTTACTACGATTACGTTTCTCATACCGGCATGAACAAGGTGCACGACAACTTCAACAGGTACTTGAACACCCTTCGCTGGCACGATGGTTGGATGGCCAGCTTGATGAACCTCCTCGACGACCAAGGCATCGCCAACGAGACCCTCGTTGTCTTCGCCGGTGATCATGGCCACTCTTTCAAGGACGACGGCGCTGGCAAGGAGGGCACATACGAGAACCAATTCATCTCCAACTACCGAGTCGGCCTGACCTTCCGACACCCCCACCTCCCCCGAGTCCAATACGACGCCAACACCACCACCATCTCTATCCTCCCGACCATCCTCGACCTCCTCATCAACAGCGGTTCCCTCAACGAGAAGGACACCCACATCGCCTCCGATCTCGTCCAAGACTATGAAGGTCAATCCCTCATCCGACCCTACAAGAAGACCGACGGCGACCGACGAGCCTGGACTTTCTCCGTCGTCAACTCGGGCGCTGGCATGCTCGGCGTCACCTCCGCCGACGTCCCCTGGCGTCTGGTCATCCCCCTCAACAAGGTCATCGAATACCGAGTCACCGACGCCGTCAACGATCCCATGGAGCTCAAACCCGTAGCTGCGTGGTCACCCGAAGAGCTCGAAACAGAAGTCCGTTCCGCCTTTGGCGACGAAGCCGCGCAGTGGGCCAACGAAGCCATACCTATAGCCCAATGGTGGGCCTTGGAGCGTCAACGTCTCTGGCGCTACCACTCTCTGTCCGCATAGACATGTCATTTTTTATATCTGCATAAAACCGGCGTTTTTGGGAAACAAACCTTTGCTTAAACTGTGTGTACCTTCAACACACATTGCATCATCAAGCATCACGACAGAACAAACCCCCGGTTTCTTTATCCCCGGATGGATGAAGACGTGGGTCTCACTCTCGAACCTTGGAACAGCGACAATAATAACCTCTTTTTCTTTTTTCGATATACTTTTCTCTTTGTAAAAAGGGCGACGATACGATGCGTGATAGAAAGGGGAACGGGCCGGATAAAACATCCATGTCATCATTTTTCTTTTATCGTTTTTCTAGCTTGAATAACAAGGCTTGAACTTTACCTACTCGGAGTTTTCGGCGGAAGGGGAATGGGGACTGTGTTCACGGTCGCTATGGCATGGTTCTTCCTGGGGTATTGCTTCTTGGATCATTTGTGTATAGCGTCTAAAGGTTTCTTTTTGAACAAATGCATACTTGGCTACCTTCTACTTTCATGTTGGTGATGTTATGCTTTGATGGTGATGGTCGCGTGATGTTCAAGGTGCAAAGTTTACTGTGTACAGGCCCGTATTTCGCAAGTTACTCTTTACTGGGGTAGGGATGTGACAGGTACTCCATGTAACGCTGTGAAACCAGGCGGTGAGGCGGTCTGAAGGATTGATGTTTCGTCGCACTACGTGTTGTAGATCCTTTGCAGTCCAATTTTGTGATACGGATTATTGACACCTTGGGGCTTGAGCGGGTTTCACTGGGAGCACGGGCTGAGACTGCATTGACCACTTGAGGCTGACAATTTTGTAGCAGATTGCTGACACGAAGGGCTTGGCGTTAGATCTTTTGACTGAGGCTTGATTGGTTGCGTTGTGATGGTGATATCAGATAAGGTTGTGAGATTAGCTTGGTCGCACGCTAAGTTTATGGTGTTGACGAACAAGGGTTAAACTACATTCAATGTCCAAGGTTTGGAATAATATTTATAGCCACTTGTTCAACCAGTATCTGAATCTAGGTCGCTAAAAGTTCCTCTCTGTGCTTATCAACCCATGCCTTGAATGTAGTAGGCTGTCTGCCGGTGTACTTTCTAAAATTCATCGACGCCTCTCTATACGTCTCCGGCTCATACAAACTCGCTTGATCACGCGCAAGATTTGCCAATCTCTCAACAGCAGACTTAATCATCGGCTCTGGAAAACCTCTGGATCTAAGCTTCTCTCTGTGTTCATCGCTGTTGATCTCTTTGATGCTGATATCCATCCCTAGACCTTCGCTTACAACTTTCCATGCGGCGCGCTGGGAGAGCAACTCTGGTCCGCATTGCGATATGACTAATTCTCCAGAGGGAGGAGTTGCTGCGACTCGTGCACCTGCGAGAGCGCCGACGTCTTCGGGGGCGAGATAATCGAATGGGGCGTCGGGATGAGCCAACTCGAGTTGTCCAGACTTGACCTCATCCCAATCTTCCAGCATCTGGATATTGCTTGAAAAATATGCCGGACGTATTACAGTGTAAGAAAGGCCACTTTCAGCCAGTGCAAGTTCAGCCTTGCCATGAACAACAGCTAGGATCTCATCTGCTTCAGAAGATGGTTTGGCACCCCCATTCTCTGTAACACAAAACGAAGAAAGCAGGACAACATGCGTGATACCAGCCCTTCTCATAGCATTGTATGTTTCTAAAAGACCGTCTTCTGCTTCGAAGAGTATGTATGAAAATGCTACTGTTGCTCCTGAGCCAGAAACGGCGCGCTCAACGGACTTGGGGTCTGAGAGATCGGCTTGGACGCGAGTGAAGCTAAGTTTCTTCTCAAGTTCTGGTGTGAAGCCTGGGATGGGCTTTTTGGTGTTTCGCATGGCGAGTGTGACTTGTGCACCGCGGGATTGGGCTTCTAGGGCTGCAGCACGACCGACTGCGCCTGTTGCGCCGAAGATGATGGCTTTGACTGAAGACATGGTGATATATATCTGGTTGTTCGAATATCTGAAACAAGTTGGAAATACGAGGATATAACATGAATGCAATTTAGCTTATTATATACCCAACTCTCTCTACTGTCCCTCGGAATCGGCCTTTTCATTATAAATATCGGTATTTTACATTGTCCGATATCGAGGTTAGTCGATGCGTCGGGATTTGCTAGAGCGTACAAGTCGCCACAGACGTCACCTAATCGACGATTCAAGATATATTCTTTGGGATTGAAGAGAGACATCGGACAACGAAAACTGTCCGAGTGGATACGTTGTTTGCTTAGCTTTTGTGGAGTCATCTACGTAATCGACTTGAGATTTCGCCTCATCTGACTTTGAGAGAGGAAACTATCGTGAAGTGGCTTTATGGACCAATTGAAGGATATTTAGTAATATCATAAAAGAGAGTTTTGGATGAGTTTGCTCTTGAGATTAGGGTTTGTCATTGGCAGGAAGTGAGTTTGCAAGGACAAGGCCGCGTTACTGCACTTATTAGCCAATGAACGAATATTCGAGTGACATCCTACGGTAGTTTGAAAATATATGCTTATAGTATATGAACTTATTTACTTTATTTCAACGTTGTCGGTTCTCTGTCAGTGAAGAAACGAGGTTGAGCGCAACTCTCATCGAGAATGTTCTATTATGCGCGATTGCACCATGAGGGTATCGTGGCAATCAATGTCGGGTGCAAACACTATCTTGACTAGCTGTGGACAGATCAACAAATTCGCAGATCAACGATACTGGATTCTCAGCCATGTTCCATCTCCATGCGAGATAAGATAACAGTGCATTTGCTGCTTGAAACATGATCCAACAGAAGCAAAGTAAGCGTTGAGGCTGCGTCACAAGAGCCTTGGCAAATGCTTATTTCCAGCGGCTCAACCACTATCAATTTATCTCCGCCGACTGTTGATCTTCAATGTCCTCAAGATCAGCATTATCCTCCTGCTACAACTCACGCTTCACCTTGATACAGACAAAGCGTCAGGCCCCCTCGGTTTTAAACAGATTTTAATTACGATTTACCTCGTCAATGCTCAACCTTAGCTTCCCTGGACCCTCCATGCGGGGCGCCGTCATCTCCCGCGAGAGTTTGACCAGGGGGCGTTTTCTCCCCCCCCTTCGAGGCTAGAAGCTAGAAGCTCGATAGAACGATCTCTAAAGTAAAAAGCAAGATATTCTGCAGAAGTCACAGGCTAAAAGGGTAGACGAATGGAATAAATGGCGCAGAGGCGGTGCTTATGACCTGCACTGTAATGCAATGCAGACACATCAATCAATCTTGCTCGTGACGCTAAAAAATCGCTCGCTCGCTACCCTTATCCTTATCCACTGGGGGTCCCCCGTCCCCAATGTTATCAATTAAAAACAAGGGAGGAGGAATTTTGGGATTATCGTCGCAAGTACCTAGCCTAAGAAATAAGGGGTAAATTGACAACAGTGCTTATTAGCGGCGTCTTTAGCGATCAAATTATCGCGAGGCCTCCTTTTAAATTATGAGACCCCCCCTTTCTTCACCAAATTCTTGATTCCATCTCTCTTTTCTACACAGAACTCACCCTTTTCACCCTCAATGAGTCCCTCCCTCGCTACGGAGACCACCAGATACAATGACTGCCCACCGTCAAGTGCGAGCGAAGATGAAGATGACGCGCCTGACCCGCTGAATCACCATGGCATCGATTTCAGTATACGAGGTGCGCGCATAGCCCCCTTTTTTAAACGAGATGTCGGAAATGACGGGAGAGCTGATTGTGAGAAAAAGATACCATGAAGCGAGCGCTTCGTGCATCATCGCGTTTAGGAGATGGCGTTCGATACCAACAGCTTGGAATTTCGAATTCAAATGATTTGGAGACGCAGTCACCGCCTCTTGACCGTACGCAGTTCGACTTTAGCAGCCACCATGAGGGAGTCTCATTTTTCGGCCAGATCCGATCAACGGTCGTTGCATCAAGACTGAATTGGCTGCTTGTTTTTGTACCGATTGGATTGGCGGCGCATTCATTCCAGATTAATCCTCTAGCGATTTTCATGACGAATGCGATTGCTATCGTGCCGCTGTCTGTTATGTTGACAGAGGCGACGGAGCGTATTGCTGCTGATGCGGGAGATACGATCGGTGCGCTGTTGAACATTACGCTTGGAAATCTCGTTGAATTGATTATCTTGTGAGTTTTGCTGTGAGACTTTGAGAGAGATTTTGCTAACTGATGCAGGGTGTGAGTTGAGATGAGATTGAGTTTTAGTGAGGCTGAGAACTGACTTTGATAGCGTTGCACTGGTGAATAATCACATTCGCATCGTTCAAGCTTCGATTTTAGGTAGTGTTCTCGTGAACCTTCTTCTTATCTTGGGCTCTGCGCTTTTTGCAAGCAGTATGTCCAATATCGACCCTCACAGCAGCATGGAAGAGTCTGAGCTCTTGGCCGCTCTCCTCTTCGTCTCAGTCTTTGTCATTCTCATTCCTGTAAGTCCACTCATCCTGTCACTCACACAAGTTACTGACTTTAACAGACTGCATTTGACTACACTTTCCACATGAAAGGAAAGAAGAGCGAAGCCGCATTGAGTATGAGCCGCGCTTCATCGCTAGTAGTCCTCGTCATCTACATCGTGTATTTCGCGTATGAGATGAGACCCAAACATGTCGAAGCACCAGCAATTCCATTACAGCCACTACACACAGAGCATCACCAACACCGACGAAATCAAGGCTCAACATCTCATAGTGCGAGGCTCATTCGATTTGCAGACCAGGAAGTTCCGACTCGTGCGAGGAGCACGACGCTTGACACGATGAGCGTAGCAGAAGCTGAAGAGGAGCGCGGGAAGAGAGAGACAACTCGTGCTAATTTGTCGCATCGATCGAGAGGGAATTCTCGATCTCACTCGCGTTCTGGTTCGAGGACTGAGTTTCATGGTTCGGAGATGCGGGACCTTTCGGTTGGGAGTGCTCAGTCGAGAACAACCATTATGGAACGACCGGAAGTACCGGGTCACCCATCGCACCCTTCCAGCACGAGCGGCACTGTAGCTGCTGTTACAGTGCTGTTTGTCTCATCGGCGCTCATGTCGATGAATGCTGAGTTTCTCGTCAAGACGATTGACGATGTCACTCATGAAGGCGGTCTATCAGAAGCTCTGATCGGCCTGATCATTCTGCCCGTGGTCGGAAACATCGCGGAGTACGTGACTGTCGTTACAGTTGCGATGAGAAATAAGCTTGAGCTTGCTATTTCTGTTGCTGTCGGATCAGCGATTCAAATCGCGCTTTGCGTGGCGCCATTGACGGTCCTGATAGCCTGGATGCTTGGTCGGGATCTTGAGATGGCGTTCAACGTCTTCGAAACCACGACATTAGTTGGATCGGGTTTATTGATCAACCTACTGATTCTGAGTCGTGCGGGCACTGCCATCAGAGCTATCGGGCTGAAAGGCGCTCTGATGTTTGCCTGCTATGTCATTATTGCGTAAGTTGCTTTTGGCCCTTGGGAATGAACCTGCTAACACATTGTAGCCTTGGTGCGTACTATGAGCCGCACGGCAAGACAAAATGAAGTGAATGGGGAGAAATCAAAATATGATTATGATAATATCAAGACTTAAAATCATCAGAATATAATTTGCATTCAATATCTAATCGTATTTGCTTAAACATATTCAATGTGACAAAAGTTCATTCGCTGGGTTCCCCTTGCAGATTGCATATCCAGATTTCCATGCAAATGCCATATCGATGCTGCAAAGAGATCTTATGCCTTGGCCATACCGTTGTACTGTCGAGACCTCAGGCCTCGCCACGGAGGGCGACCAAGCTTTATAAATATCATACCACTCAGAAATCTTGCCAGGGATTGATGGTATTTGTCCTTTGAAAAGATTACTCTCCCGTCCTCGTATATGTGAAACGCAGTCAGCACTTTGGAGCCTCTGCAAACCTGCCCAGACACATGAGGCTTGGGATCTTTCCTCGAGGTATGCGGTTGACCACTGGGATGAAGGGTTAGTGACTTTATAGCCTAGAACTGCTTTTGACTTCTTACTTGATAACTACGCTGGTCGCCTTCCATGGCTTGGGATTGCAGAAGAGAAAATAGCATATTTTAGAATCATAAAAGCGTATAGGCTTACAGCCTCGCCACATGATATCTAGAATCATGATTATGAGAGGAGCAAAGAATCGGTTTGAAATGATAGAATGGTTACACTGATAAGCTTGCCTTTGATGTGTATTTATGCTTTGGACATGCCATTGAGACAATGGAGAGTATGTTTATATATTGTTCTTTAAGTTACCAGTGAAGCATCTGGGACGAGACAAAGAAAGGGAAACAGAAAACTCTCGCCAAGTTTACCTATCCTCCAACAGAGCTTTGGCATTTCATTCACCCAAAGGGAGCAGCATCTCTTCTGTTGTAAGAATCTCATGTCACTTCAGCCAAAGCCCTGGTCGTCTGATCCCAAGTCTTATGCAACCTCTGCTGGCAACTGATCTCCTTCATTCATTCAAGAAAAATGACGATATGCTGACCCCTTTCATCTGTGCAGTCTTGGCTGTGACTTCTGAGGCGTTAGCCAACAGTGGACTTGGTACAAGAACAAAGTCGCCCCACTTTTGCTTATCGACGCCACTTTCGTTCAATCTCGCGCTCTCGTCATCATCAAAGACAGTGCCTCGAAGATCTTGACGCATCATATGACGCCTCCAGAGGGCAATGCCAGGCTTTGTCCAGATTAGCACCCCAATAAACGATTCGTGAGGAAATGATCAGGTCCAGGCCCTTCATGGCGCTGTACCACCAACCATGGCCGCCGTGTGTCATACCTGCAGCACCCCTTGATCTTACGTGTCCCATCGAGGAAGAAAAGACACCCAATTACAGCCCAGAGCGTTTCTATCCTATTCGGTTAGGGCAGCTTCTGAATGGAAGGTATCAAGTGGCAACCAAGCTGGGGTACGGCGCTAATTCGACTGTCTGGCTTGCTCGAGATCTGAACCGGTAGGTTCGTTGTTCAGAGTTCATAAAAACTCAAAAATACGACAAAGACTGACTCCACTAGATGGAAGTGGTCTGCAGAGAAGTACGTTGCTATCAAAGTCAAGGCAACCAAGAGCTCAAAGGCACGAGCCTCTGCAGAGAGAGAAATCGATATCCTCAAGCATATCAACCAAACAAATCCTAAGCACAATGGGTGGCACTTCATTCGAAAGCTTACTGACAATTTTAACCTCGAGAGTCCATATGGTAGTCACCCCTGTCTCGTGTTAGAGCCTCTACGTGAGCCGCTTTGGCTATATTGCTCCAGATACATCGGTGGCGTTATCCCTCCAGACATCTTGAAGATTCTGCTTCAGATGATACTTCTGGCGCTTGATTACCTTCACACCGAATGCTACGTTATCCACGCTGGTAAGTAGTTGAACAGACACTGAGGTATACGATACTTATAAAGCTTATTGCAGATCTCAAGCCCGACAATATCATGATACGGATTGAGGACCCCAAGATGTTTGAAAAGGATGCAATCGAAGAATACAACAATCCCTTACCCGAGAAACAATTAGACGACCGCACTATTTACTTGTCTCGAGACAACTTCGGGCCGCTTACTCGGCCAACGGGTATCATACAGCTCGTTGACTTTGACCTTGCTGTTCGCTCAGCACCAGGAAAGTTGCACTATGGTGCGATTCAAGGAGAGAAATACCGAGCACCAGAAGTGATCCTCAACTCTGGGTACAGCTACTCTGCGGATATTTGGAGCCTTGGAGTGATGGTATTTATCCCTCTGTTGTCAAGCGGGAGGAACCGTGTCTGACCATGCGTTTTTAGCTTTGGGACCTGCTTGAAAAGAAAAGTCTCTTTCACCCTGTGTCTTTCGGGGACGGGACGGGATACGTCGACTTAACCCATTTGGGGCAGATCACCGCCCTGCTAGGCCCTGCCCCTCAAGATCTTTTGACGAAAGGGAGAAGGTCAGCCTCATTTTATCACGAGAGCGGTATGTGCTTGTCCCTGATGGCTCTCCGGGGCAATGGCTACTGACACATGACCAGGAGAGTTGAAAGACCGGTGCCATATACCCAGTGATTTCAGCCTTGAGAGCACGCTTACATGTATGGCTGGCGAGGAAAAGAGGCGATTCATCTACTTCGTCAAGAAAATGATAACCTGGCGCCCCGAAGATCGAAGCACAGCCAAAGAGCTTCTAGCTGACCCATGGCTCTACAAAGACTTTCCTCAAGATTAAAAAACACAATCAAAGCAATAGAATCACGAAGATACCCAATCTGTACATCATTCCGTTCGTTTATCATTGGAAGAGTGTCTACCGCTAACATATAGCTGCCCTCTGTCCTTTATGTACTTTACTCTCATCATCCTCATACCGCCTCCTACTCGACGGCACAACAGCGGATGGATGCACTCCCCCCATAGAAGCCGGTATTCCCATATATGCTGGAATATCCTCACTCAGCTCAGGAAAGTGCTGGAAAAAGTCCGTCGACATGGTCCAGGCGTTGATGTCGCGGATGCGCTGCTCAAAAAGTGGCGATATGTGGTATTTGCCCGTGTGCGCGTTGTGGTAAAATGTGTCCTGGAAGGTGTCCGTCCAGAGGATCTTTAGGTTGGTTTGGAGAAGCTCCCAGAAGGTGTTGGTGCAGTATTGGTGTTGGGAGAAAATGAGGCGTTCGCGGAGACCGGGCCTGCGGGTGGGGTTAGTTTTTGTGGTGGTGAATTCAATTGAGTTGCTTACCAGACGAAAAAGTCAATGCCGTATGAATGCGGTAGTGCTTGTGACGGTCTGTGAATTTGTTAGTTTTTGGCTCATTCACGTGGGAATTGGCTTGTCGCACCTATTCCAGTACCATCGCGGTAAAGTCGCGCGTCTCTCCATCGTTGGGTCGCCGTGATACGTGATCAAAAGATGACATATCCTCATGGCAGCCAAGCGCTCTGTATCCGCACAATTCGCAAAGCAGAGCTCGTCAGCCCTGCGCAGCTTGCGCCACGTCGGGGTCATCTTGCCCGCGCGCTCGATGCTATCCCAGCCCTCGACTATGGCGCGCACGGGTATATCCTCGGCGTTGTACTCCTCCATGGCGATCTCGTCGGCGGAGAGCTTTGTGGGTTTGACGAGGACTTCATTTATGGCGCGCCAGATGTTGGGCTTGACGTCGTGGTAGCCCGAGGCGCAGTTCGTCGGGCTGGAGCAGTGGCAGAGCACGGGGGCCTTGGGGATGATGACGTCGTCCTCTTCGGGTGTTGGGGGGAGGTTTGGGAGGAGAGGCTGGATGGGGATGAAGCCGTTGCCGGCGGGAGGGAGGATCGAGTTGTCGAAGGCCATGGAGGTTGGGTAGTGCT